>CM046447.1:69607322-69657322 GCA_025506515.1 Flaveria trinervia | reverse complement strand
TACACACGTTTTCACGTTACGCGATTAATTTCCGCAATGAACCTTTAAATCGTGTAAACACATAAACATAACACAACAATCACATAATCAGTTAGATTATCATTAATTTAACATTGTTAATTATTATGAGGTCACCAACGTTAAACGAAAACTAGTGTGTGCTTACGACACGTGTATGCAAGACTCAACGGAACTAACGGAGTTTGGTAACGGAAAATTACCGGATGTCACATTATCCCCATGTTGAAAGAATTTTCGTCCCGAAAATTGCGTTACATGGTGAAAGTGTTCTATCACTGGTCTACTGCATTGGCACACAGAAATCAAAATCGAGTGAGTTTTGGATGAGCTGTCACATCATCCCCATGTTGAAAGAAATTTCGTCCCGAAATTTAAATTAATACTTTCGCCTGCTGGCATCGTCTTTTCGAATAGTTGAGGGTACTTAAGCTTCATTTGATCTTCTCGTTCCCATATGAATTTCGGTCCACGTCGCGAATTCCAACGGATTTTGACAATGCGTATCTTGCTTTGCTTAAGTGTTTTCACCTTACGGTCCATCACCTCGACTGGTTCTTCAATAAAACGCAATTGTTCATCCACTTGAACTTCTTCTAGTGGTACGACCATTGTTTCATCAGTTAAGCACTTCTTTAGGTTCGACATGTGAAATACATCGTGGATTCCACTTAGCGAATCAGGTAGGGCTAGTCAATAGGCCACTGGACCTATTCTTTCCACTATTTTAAATGGTCCAAAGTACCTCGGATTTAGCTTCCCTCGTTTGCCAAACCGAACTACGCCTTTCCATGGTGAGACCTTCAACAAAACCTTGTCACCAACCTGAAACTCTAAAGGTTTCCATCTCTTATCAACATAACTCTTTTGTCTATCTCGCACTGCAGCCATACGGTTTCGTATCTGCACAATCTTCTTGGTTGTCTCATGAATTAACTCAGGACCTGTTAGCTAACTATCAGCAATTTCCGCCCAGCAAACTGGTGATCTACATTTTCTCCCGTACAGCGCCTCAAAAGATGCTGCCTGTATGCTAGTATGATAACTGTTGTTAAAAGAAAACTCCACCAATGGCAGGTGAATTTCCCAGTTATTCCCGAAGTCAATCACACAAGAACGTAGCATATCCTCCAACGTTTGTATGGTAGGTTCACTCTGACCATCGTCTGTGGATGATAAGTAGTACTCATATCTAATCGTGTACCCAAAGATTTCTGCGATGATTGCCTGTGACGTGAAACGAGCGTCGCGGTCGGAAATAATTGAGATGGGTACACCATGTCTCGTAACGATCTCTTTAAGGTACAGTCGGCTTAATTTCTCCATCTTGTCAGTTTCCTAATTGCAAGGAAATGAGCAAACTTTGTCAATCAATCCTTAATAACCCATATCGTGTCACAACTAGTATTAGTCCAGGGTAACTTGGTAATGAAATCCATGGAGTTTTGTTCCCATTTCCACATTGGTATCTCGGGTTGTTGCAACAGTCCGGATGGTTTTTGGTATTCCACCTTTACTTTCGAGCAGGTCAAACACTTGCTCACATACGTAGCTACATCCGCCTTCATGTTAGGCCACCAGTAGTGCGCCTTTAGGTCGTGGTACATCTTGTCGGATCTAGGATGTATAGAATACTTATATTTGTGCACCTCACTCATAACTAAATCCCTTATATTTCTATAGACAAGCACCTAAAGTCTATCCATGAAATACCGAATTCCATCCTCCTTCACCACTAGTTGTTTATCCATTCCCCTTAACGACTCAGAACCAACATTTTCCGCTTTTAAGGCTTCTATCTGTGCCTCCTTAACTTGTTCGGGCAGTTAGGTGCTGATAGTAAGCTGTAAAGCTCGCACCCGTCTGGGTTTAGCTGTTTCCTTCCAGCTTAAGGCATCAACAACCCGCCTTTCCCGGATAATACTTGATAACGCAATCATAGTCATTTAGTAGCTCCACCCAATGTCGTTGCCTCATATTCAACTCCTTTTGCTCAAAGATATGTTGAAGACTCTTGTGATCGGTGTAGATAGTGCACTTGGTACCGTATAAGTAATGTCTCCAAATCTTTAAGGCAAAAACCACTGCACACAATTCTAAGTCATGGGTGGTATAGTTCTTCTCATGAACCTTTAGTTGTCTCGAGGCGTAGGCTATCACCTTTTCTCGTTGCATCAAGACACAACCCAATCCTCGAATGGATGCATCACAATACACCACGAAATCATCCATTCCTTTTGGCAGTGCTAATATCGGGGAACTACAGAGTTTTTGTTTTAACAATTGAAAAGCCGATTCTTGGCTCTCATCCCATTTGTATGTCGTTCCTTTGTGAGTCAAGGCTGTGAGAGGTTGTGCGATCTTAGAAAATCCTTCTATGAATCGTTGGTAATATCCTGCTAATCCCAGAAAATGTCTTATCTCACTCGCGTTTTGGGTGTAGTCCAATTCTTTATCGCCTCAATGTTGGCAGGATCAACATGTATTCCTTTCTCATTAACAATATGGCCTAGAAATTGCACTTCTCATATCCAAAAGTCACACTTAGAGAATTTGGCATATAGCTGCTCATTCCTCAATAGTTCTAAGATCATTCGTAAGTGCTCTTCATGATCCTCCTTGGTCCTAGAATATATCAGTATATCATCAATAAACACAATGATGAACTGATCGAGATAGGGTTTGCACACTTGGTTCATGAGGTCCATGAACACAGAAAGTGCATTAGTCAACCCAAAAGGCATGACCAAGAACTCATAATGACCATAACGAGTATGAAACGTAGTTTTGGAAATGTTTCTTCTCGAACTCTGAGTTGGTGATAACCGGATCTCAAGTCAATCTTCGAATATTAGCTTGATCCTTGAAGCTGATCAAACAAGTTGTCGATACGAGGTAAAGGGTATCAGTTCTTGACTATTTCTTTGTTTAACTCCTTATAATCGATGCACATCCGGAATGTGCCATCCTTCTTCTTAACAGAAAGAACAGGGGCTCCCCAAGGTGATATGCTAGGTTGAATAAAGACCTTATCTAAAAGCTCCTAAAGTTGTGATGACAACTCTTGTAGTTCGTTCGGTGCTAATCGATAAGGTGCTCTAGCAATCGGGGCAGCGCCGGGAGTTAACTCGATTTGGAATTCCACTTGATGGTGAGGTGGTAGTCCAGGAAGATCCTCTGGAAACACCTCAGGATAGTCACGCACTATGGGAATGTCCTCCATTCTTCTTTCTTCCACTTGCTTATCGGTGACGAGTGCTAGAATAGCCAAATGACCTTTTCGCAACAACTTTTGGGCTTTCATGTATGAGATGATGCCTATCACCACACCACTCCTATCACCTTTGACTATGAGGATTTCGTCATCAACAGGATTTGTATGATCTTCTCATGACATATGACTTCTGCTTGCTTGCTAGAGAGCCAATCCATGCCTATCACTACATCAAAACTCCACAGCGTAATAGGCATAAGATCTATAGCGAAAGTATGACCGGCAAACTCTATCTTACAATCTTTAAGGATATGCGTTACATGGATCTGTTTACCGTCGGCTAATTCTATGGTGTATTTAGATTCTAAGGCAGAGGGTATATCACTTAAAAGACTACATAACTTTAAGGACATGAAACTCCTATCAGCTCCAGTATCGAATAGTACTGTAGCAAAACAACCACTAACAAAGAACCTACCAGTAATAGTTATGGGGTCAATTAGAGCCTCACCTGAGCCAATGATGAAGGCTCTCCTTTTGGCTCCATCTTTGTTGCCGCCATTACCAGTACCATTGCCAGCATTGTTGTTGTTACCGTGGTTGTTGTTGTTGTGGCCATTGTCGTTATTGCCATTACCATTCCTCCGCAGTTGTGGGCAGTTTCGCCTGTAATGCCCTTGCTTCCCACATTCAAAACAACCTTGGGAGTCTCCTGAGTTTGTTGTGGCTTCTTAACAGTTCACCATGACAATCCTTAGCAGCGTGTCCAATCTTACCATAGCGTTGACACTTGAAGTTATCACACCTTCCCATATGATGGTAATCACACCGAGTGCACTTCGGATGTCTACCACCATAACCGCTGGGTCCTTGATTATTTGAAGCCGTCTGGTGAAGTTACGGTTATTGTCGAACCTCCGTTGTTGCTGAACTGGCTGTTGTTGTTGTTGAGGTTGGGGTTGACCGCTGGATGATGATGATTTGTTGTTGTTGGAGCTATCCCACTTTCTCTTGTTGTCGGGCATGCTCGCCACAACGCCCCGCTAGGTAAACGTCCTTGCCCCACTGCTTGATCAGTCAGCTTATGAGCTAACTGAATGGCTTGCTGAATCATGGTTAGGTTGGAAGCAGTCACCATACTTTGAATTTTGGGTACTAATCCCCGTATGTAATGCTCAACCCTCTTGTGCACTTCATTCACCATTCCCGGGCATAGGTTGGCTAGTTCATAGGTTTGGTTGGTGTAGGCCTCGATTTCCAAGCCCTGCATCTTAAGTTGCCAGAACTCCATCTCTAACTTTTGCACTTCATTGCGAGGACAATACTCCTCAGTCATCATTTCTTTGAACTCAACCTAGGGAAGTCCATTTGCCATCGCTTGCCTAGCATCTGGACCTACGCATTCCACCAGGATAGAGCGGCACCTTCTAGAGTCCCGGTGGCATATTTCACTATCATCTTCCATCTCCACTGGTTCCTCCTCCTCGGGTTCCTCCTCGAGATCCTCATCCTCAGAGTCTGCTGCAGGAGGAGAAGCTATAGCAATCTGAAGCGCTGCCAATTGGGCTTCTAAGATAGCAATTCTATTATCGAGCTATTGTGTCCCGCTGTTCACGAGCAGTAACACGTCCTCTAAGTTCTATGAGACTGTCTTCCATGTGGTGACACCCATTTAGGGTCTTCTCGTGTTGCTCCTCGAGTCCATCCATTTGATGTCTTAGTTTGTACACCTCATGGTGCAGTGTACAAACATCAGTCGTGAGTTTCCTGGCTTGTTGTTGCTTAGTATCCAGTGCAACCACCAGTGCGGCAATCAGTTGCTCATTGGACTGCACCGTCCGTGGGAGTGAAGGCATTGGTTGATCAGCGTTGCTCCTAGTCCTGGGCCTCGGGACAAGTACGTGTTCCCTATACATTATATGATCAACGAACCTGGGGTAGAAACTCCAGTCTCGTGGGGGGTCACGCTCCATCAATGCAAAAGGTTGATCCTAATCAATCTCCCCTCGAGGATAAGCTAGTCGGGGCCAGTCGGGTCCATTGTTGGGTACAGGTGCGGGAGGTGGGGATTTAGATCGTGAAGGTGATACAGGTCGCTTACCCGGAGGTCTCGATGACGATGCCATGCTGCAGAGAGTGTGATGTGTATGCCAATGAGCATACAGTAGAGGAAAATAAGGCACAGATAACTAACTAACTATGTGCGGTTATAGTCTAGTGTGTATGCAACCTAGTTCCCTATAACCAGTGGCTCTGTTACCAATTTGTCACACCCTCAAAATCCACGTGCGGAGTTTTACCGCGAGGTGTGTGAACAAACTAGGATCACAGTCAATAGTTACTCAGAACGACACTATATGCCAACGTTAAAATAAAATCAACTAAAGTTTAAACTTAAAACTGTGCGGAAGCATTTTGTAGAACAAGGCAAACCCAAAGAATGTAAATGCGTACTATGGCAAAACACGTGCCAAACCAAATGTGAAAACATTAATAAATAGAAACCAACAAAGATGTCTTTTAAACGGAGTCTTAATATGCATGATGAACCCGTGCAGTGCTCCTAATGGCAAGTGAAGTTAACGACCTGAGAATAGCATACTAAAATGTCAACACAACAGTTGGTGAGTTCAAGAGTTGGTGTTCAAATATAAACAATTTAACAGTTGTGATATATAAGCAGTGTATTGTAGCAGATAGCTAGTCTATTAACAATAAATATTAATTCATAGTGATTTCGTAATTGAAGCTGACTGTGATAAGTTGTTGCCTCCTGTCACGACTCATCAGGTCGTGACACTGTTCATTAGGACAAATTGCACCCGGTTGACCTCGAGTCATACAGGTGGGGCTCGTCAGACCCAGTAGTACTACCCAAGTTTCCCCATTATTCAATATTAACAATTTGAAAGTGTGAGGACTTTTCCAAAGTAAACAACACTACATTAATATATACACAACTTAAATACATATAAAGCGTTTGTAATTTACCAGTATGCTATCCCCCCAAAAGAGGTTAAGTAAAGAGTGGGGCATGAACTCACCTGATATGCGAAATAAATACTTAGGGTTTACTTGAAAGAAAGAGTGGACAGACAACCTTTAGAGGTTACCTAGATCATGTATGTACATAAGTACATGTAAACAGAGAACATGTAGAACCCTAAGCACACTACAACCAAAGACTTAAGGTTTCAGAAAAACAGACACGTTTGACTCAATTGACCCGTTTGACCCGTTGGTGACATTAGGTGTTGTAAACCATTTAAGCAAGCATACTCATACATCATACATGGTTAACATTCAAATGGATCACATGTATGCTACATTATCCAGGTGTATTACTTAGATCATCATACTACCAAGTATCATACAAGTCATTCGAATCTAAACATTAACATGCCAACTAGTTATAACATAACTCACACGCCACAGAAAGATCAAATCACGCACTACATGCCATGTGAAGCCACTCAAGACTTGACACCCTAAACCCTGCCAATCCTACTAAGTAGGGGCCTCAGATTCGCACGTGTAGGATGATCACAATCATATTCATTAACCATGTTCATTGCATTCAACATACACCATAATAATTAATTTCCAGTCCCAAACATGATGTCTTAGCTACTAACCAACATCAACATCATACATGATCATCAAAGTCCATACATCACCCATGATTATCCAAGCATCCTATACGACTAAAATTAACATGTTCTATCATATTAGAAATCATCCATGAACATACTAACATGCTCCTAATATCCCAAACATGCTCAAACTATCATCTTTCAAACTTGGGCAAATAAAGTTTCCCTTTTAGGAAGTACATTCCAAAATCTATCAAACACCAATGTATTCATGAATTCATCACTAATATACCATTTCAAGTTCATAACAACATCTAGACATGATCCACAATGCCTAATCATCATAATCCATCAATCATCATGAACAAAAGTTTTCACTTTTGGCAAGATATGAACAAAAACATTCATTCTAAGATTTCTAGCATTCATATCAACAATCTAGCACCTAATCATCATCATAAACACCTCAACAACATCAATCCATCATTACATCATCATGTCATGGAAATAAAGTTACTATTATTAGTAACCTATGAACACCAACTTCAATTCATCAATTTCTTGCAAGATCAATGTAACCTAGCATTCATACAACCTACTAATCATCATACATTCATCATACAATCATCAATCTCACATAATCACATCAATTTTCAAATTAGGGTTTATCTATAATCAAAGTTCATGATCAATCCATTAAAAACGTATCATTCTTGTATAATCAACGTTAAACAACATGTATACCATCTAACTAACATACTAACATCATCAAACACAACAATTTCGACATCATGAACACCCATCCGCGAATTAGGGTTCGGCCAACATGAAAAACCCACAAAAACTTGTAAAGTTCTAACCTTTAAATGTGTAATGGCTTGTATTTGATGATTCTAACTTGTTGTAATCCTTGAAACCGAACCAAAATCACAGCAAATGCTTGTTCTTGATTGATTTCGAAGTGGAGAGGGATATGGGGTGAAGATCACGGCGGAAGGGTGTGGGGGGGGGGGGGGCTAGGGTTTTGTTTTATTTAGTTTAATTTTGCATAATTACCATTTAAACCCTTGTGTTTTGGTATTTTATAAAAATTAGACTTTAAACTCCTTATAAAGTGTTTTTAACTTAGTAATATAAGCATATAAACTAACGGTAACAATTATATATTTTTTTTATAAACACAACACATACGAATTAATACACACATTTCCACGTTGCGCGATTAATTTTCACAATGAACCTTTAAATCGTGTAAACACATAAACAAACACAACAATCATATAATCAATTAGATTATCATTAATTTAACATTGTTAATTATTATTAGGTCACCAACGTTAAACGACAACTAGTGTGTGCTTACGACACATGTATGCAAGACTCAACGGAACCAACGGAGTTTTGTAACGGAAAATTACCGGATGTCACAACTGGTTTTAAACATATTTTTAAAAGGTTAATTTTTTAGAATCATTCATCTTCAAATCGTTTAGTTTAAAAAACTTTTTTAAACTTATTTTTTATAATCATTCGACTTTTTAAACTTATTTTTTTAATCATTCGTCTTACCTTAATATATTTTAAAAATGTTTATTATTTTCAAATGTTTTAATTAAATGGCTTTTGTAAACCGTTCAAGTAACTAAACTTTTTTCTAAATTTGTTTCCCTTACTAAACGTCTTTTTCAAATCGATTGGTTATTCAAATGTAATGAACGACTTTGAAAAGTTTAAATAAACTAAATACAACTAATTTTAATATCATAGAAGCCTTAATTGTAAAAATCAAAACCCAAATTACTCCTAAAAATACAAAACACATAAATGTATTGTTAGGACCGTGTACGTACGGAGTACTAACTAATAATGCGTGAAACCAGATCAAATAGTGCGGAATCCTATTTGATTGGCGATCCAATAAGTGAGAACGCAGTTCAGATCAATCTAACGATGAAAAAAACATTAAGAATGATTAGAAACAGGATTAACTACGAACTATGAAGTTAGAACAGGTTCTCTCGAGTCTCTGGACGGCTAGGGTACAAATATGAGTCGAAATTCTTGAAGTGTTCCGTTTTCCACGAATTAGGTGGTATTTATAGGTTAAGGTTTGTCAATCGTACGACTGAACCATTAACATGGTTCAGTCGTGTGACTGAATCATGCGATTGATCCATACGCACGACTGAAGATTCAGTCGTGCGACTGAGCCAATCTTATGACTCAATCGTGCGACTGATCCAGTCTCCTGGTTCAGTCGTGCGACCGGTACATTAGCATGAAGTATTCATGCGTATGGTCCATAGCTTGATCCATTCACATGAGGACTTCATTCGATTAAGTTTGAAAACATTTCTCAATCTTTATTGACTAAGAACTATGCAAACAACCACAAACCTATATAGTTAGTTCAATATGCTTTATTACACAATAACCAATGAAACATTAAACATTATAAGCATCAATCACATATTGTATTTCATTCAACTCATTCATTACATATATGTAAGACATGACAGACATTTTACATTAAGCTCCTAAACTAGGTATATATGTATCAAACAAACTCCCCCATGGACCTAGTTTACATTAGTGTCTGACATTCTTCATTAGCTCCTCAAATTTCCTATACTTCTCCTCTCTAGTAACTCCTGCATGTATCTCAAATACAAAATAGAGTCATATACCATTCTGGAACTGGAGGGCTTGTACTATATCTTGCGGGTCATAGAATAGTGGCCACTTGTATAAGGTATAGACATCGTCTGCAGACAAGTTGGTCAGCCATATTGGGTCGAACACCCGGATAGTTTCCATTTTGCTCTCTCTCTCTATATGACTATGACTACTTCACTTGTTCTACAATCATAATACCACCATTTCAAGTGTGGAGTGAAGACCTGTGGCATTTCCTTAGAGGG
This sequence comes from Flaveria trinervia, assembly GCA_025506515.1. Classification (NCBI taxonomy): domain Eukaryota; kingdom Viridiplantae; phylum Streptophyta; class Magnoliopsida; order Asterales; family Asteraceae; genus Flaveria; species Flaveria trinervia. The sequence continues at coordinate 69,647,576 of CM046447.1, read as the reverse complement.
ATTTTGGACTTTGTGTGCGAAGGACTCTACTTCAGCACTACCTTAGGCTTTCCAGAATTGGGATCCACTTCAGACCTTTGGATGTACCTCTTTGGTTGTTGAGGTATGAAGTTTACCCATCTAGTGTGGTATTCCTTCTTTAGTGCAGCCTCAAACCAACCTGACATTTTCCTAGGATCAGTATATAACAAGTTAAGCGTACCAGCTAGTTGAGCTTGAAACCAGGGAGAGTCTTCAGATCATGTGGGAATCTGAAGTACTCTATTCCCTTCTCCCTCTTAACTGCATAGACATTAAGATCCTTAAAATATGCCCATGCTAATGATCTTCCCCGACACCTTTAAATGTTTCTTGACCTTGTAGAGCTTGGTGTAGTCATTTGGCTTTTGAGCAATGCGTTAGGCTGGTATCTCGGCAAAACAAGCCACCCATTCAGCCTTCTTTACATCAACATATAATATATAATATGTTTGTATGAGAGTAAATTATATTTTTGGTCCGTGAGGTTATTAAAAGTAAATATTTTAGTCCAAGTGTATTTTGATCATTTTGTTAGAAACTAACTAAAAAATCTAACTTTGTTAGTGTATTGGACTGAAAGAGTTATAGAATACATGTAACACCCTACACATATCCCACATCGGCCGTGGACAGAAGAGAAACCTGGTTCATAAGGAATGTCTGGCCTCTAACTTCAACAACGCATTTTGGGCGTATTGGCTGTGGATAAGATGAGAACTTACGGTTAAGCGTACTTAGGTGGGAGCAATCCAAGGATGTGTGACCTCCCGAGGAAGTTTTAACCCGTGCAACCAAAAGCAAATCCGTGACCTTTTCGTGGGTAAAGCGGACAATATTGTTGATGCGAGGAGCGGGGTGTGATAGAATGGTATCAGAGCCGCTCCTGTGCCGTTCGGGATGTGGGAGGTACCTCAACAAGGATGGTGACTTCTCGGGCTCATCGAGGACGATGAGTCCAAACATGGGGTGCTTGTGACACCCTACACATATCCACATCGGTCGTGGATAGGAGAAATTCCTGCTTCATAAGGAATGTTTGGCCTCTAACATCAACAACGCGTTTTGGGCGTATGGCTGTGGATGAGAGGAGAAATTCATAGTTAAGCGTGCTCAGGTGGGAGCAATCTAGGGATGGGTGACCTCCCTGGGAAGTTTTCACCCGAGCAACCAAAAGCAAATCCATGAGCTTTTCATAGGCATAGCGGACAATATTGTTGATGTGAGGGGCCAGGTGTGATAATATAAACCATAGGTGTCATATCCCGGCGGAAATGTGAAATGCTTGGGTGTGACTCTTTAGTTCATGACGCATTGATATCAAGACATACAAAACACAACAATAAACTAAACATTATTTTCATTTGTTATATAAGTTATAGGATTACATGATAGAAAATTTAGTCTAACATACTAGACTTATACATTTGTAATCTTATTTTAAATATACTTCTTCAACATATAACATAAGCTTCAGCTAGTAGTGAATGTGAACATTCACATAAAGACCAAGTCAAAAAGTCAATAGTTAACCAGACGCACAACTTCCCTAAGTAGACAGGCCGATCACTATACATGTTGAAGGTATTACGAGATTAGAAACATTTTGCTGACCTGAAGAACATACTCAAAATAGTCAACGAACAGTTGTGAGAATATTGGTTTAATCAATATAATCATTTTGAATTGATGCAATACCACTCAAACTCACAATCAAACTTATACACATGTCAAGTGATTCATAACTATCAAATACAAATCGCACAATCAAATAATATAACATCGTTGCCCTCATCTCAGCATATGCAGGTTGACATTTCCTAAGTGGAGCTACATATTTATTTCATGGTTCTTCATCTGAATTAATTGTTGAATCAATACGACAGTAACAAATCAAAATTCTTAAAAATGCATCTAATTCAACACAAAACAATATGCTTTTTCACCCAAAAATTATAAATAAAAAAGGGGCTATGTTACTCACTTTATTTCCAGCCATTAAATTCAATAATTCCTATAAATAATTATTTGTTAGAATAAATTTAATTTCTTTAAAAATTTTAGCATTTTAATAACAAATATTACCAAAATTCCAATTTGATTGCTTCTGTGATTAAAAATTACCAAAATTTACTAGTCTAAACATTATGAAATTTATATTATCTCATCAAATTTCACATTAAATACTAATAACAGTCGAATTTCTAGAATCTTTACAAAGTTCACATTAATTAACAGAAATAGTTAAACATCTTTAAAAATTCCAAAATTCATAAACACTGTTCTATTCTAAATAATATATTTTTAGGTGATTTTCTGTAGTTTATCTCACTCTTTTGAATATTTCCTTTACTTTCCATTACAGATATTCTTAATATAAAACCAATCATACATGCAAATTAAGTCATGAAATGGTATTTAGAATTCCTATAATATCCAAGGTTATATATTTTAAATCTTTTTTAAAGGTTCGGAGCTTAGTATAATAATTTCCTTTTATTTCTTTGGGGGTGAAATTAATTATATAAATGATCTACTCAAAAAGTAGTAATCAATTTACGTATTACTATTTCAATATTTCTCAACAAGTTCCTAATTTTATTCGCAAAAACCACAGTCTATAGGTATTTCTCTAATCATAAAGAACGCTAGTTTAATAATTTAATAAACATTTTAATTTGTAAAATCTTCTTGTTAAACCCTTGGTTCATAAAAGCAACTTTCAAAGTTTTCAGCTCTTGAATCCCCATTTCTACTAATTTTGCAGAAAATCATTGTTCATGATTATATTCTTGATTGTTTAACTTTCCGAGTTAGTTTTATATGTTTTTATTTTAAAGACCATGACAGGATCAGTGATCACAAGTTTGATGTATCAGAATATAAAGCAGCGAATACAAACCGAATTAGACAAATTGTAGCAAGCAACGATATTTGTGAGCATTAAGATCGCATACGGTTATAGGGAGAGAATATGTATTTCTGATTTCTAGGAATGTTTATAGATGTAGAATATTTCTAATCAATCAATCATCATTCCATTCATTACTCATTTCACTCCCAGATTACAATAGGTTGTCACTCCTTATATAGAGTGCAACAGTCACTGCTGTTATCACGAAAGTGACAACTGGCAGATCCAATACAAATAACTAATTCTTAACAACTACTGAAATGTTCACAACTACTGAGAACATATCAGCAAGTTAAGTACAAAATATAAAACTACTGAAACTACAACGACTGAAGAACAAGCTCTTCAGTCGTTTTACAAAACTACTGAAACATAGAAAATAAAACTACTGATATCACAACTACTGAAGAAGTACTCTTCAGCAGTTGTGACAAACTACTGAGGCTTCAGTACTTGATCTTCAGACTTTGACCTTCAGGTGTTTCATCAGCTGATGACTTCAGTAGATATCATCAGCTGATGTCTTCAGTCTTTGTCTTCAGACTTTGTACATCAGTTGTTGATCTTCAGCACTTGTGAACTCTTCAGCTGTTGTACTTCAGTACTTTGGTCTTTCAGCTTCAGCACTTGTGTTCTTCAGCTGTTGTACTTCAGCACTTTGGTTCTTCAGCTGTTAAGGTCTTCAGCACTTGATCTTCAGCTGTTGAAGTCTTCAGCACTTGTCAAACTACTGATGAGGCTTTCAGCAGTTGTTGTGATACCGTGTGGGACTTAGAGGTTTTCTGATCTTGGCTCATTGGTTCTTTTGGTCCAACAAACTCCCTGAACCAATGCCCAAAACCTCTAACTTATTTATACTCCCACTTATTGATGGCCAAAATGTTGGTCTTTTTCCTTCTTGATCAGTAGAGAAGATGACCCATGTACGCTCCGGCCTGGGAAGAATCTCAAATATTTGTTTGGCAGAGTATGAATGGGAACTCTGTTTTGGGGAACTGGACACAGAGTTGTTATCCCATTCATGAGATTTACTTCCCCATAATGAGTCTGTATGACTCACGAACATAGGCCTCAAGGAGAACAATTTGTTCCTCTTGAGAGAGTTCTTCAGCTCCTCCTTCGAAGAAGAACTCTGGACCATAGTACTCTGATAAGTACTTCATGGTCCTGCCATTTTTCAGCTCCACCGTAGTTACCTCCCTATATACAAATTCATCAGGATGGTTGCCTTCAAGGAGTAACTGGAGCTCATTCTTTTGGATGTCTTCAAGCTTTTTATATACAACCCCCTTCTTAATCATCTTGTTTTCTAGTAAGGCTTGAGGTGTCTTCTTTGCTTGGTGAGCTTTCTTGAATTCATCAATGATTTCCCAAGGTGAGACTACAACGGCCAACATGATGGTAGATTCTATTGTTTTTCGTACTTGGCCGTTGTATCTGTGTGGGATAGTTCTTTTATGGATTCTAGAACTCACCCTGGGGTCTGGCCATACTCTCACTCTCTCCTTCTGATACTGAAAGGTGTCCTGAGAGTGTACAGCCTTTGAGCATGCCCTTTCATGGCTTGAATAGATGATGACTGAGGAAATTCCTTGTCAACCATCTTCAACAGTTGCTCATCGTGCTGTTTCTGCTGTTCTTCTTCTTCTATCTTGACTCTGACCATTTCCCTTTGAGAGTCAGGTGTGATCATGGATTGACTCTGGGGTTTTGTAGCTTCAGAACAGCAGAGAGTGGCAGACTATCATCTTCATCCTCTTCTTCTTCTTCTTCTTCCATCCTCAGCACCCTTCTCCTCCTTCGGGTACATCACTGGATGATGGTTGGGTTGGTGAAGGGATTGGTTTTGAAAAAGAGGATGTTTGGATTTTGGCTTAGAGGTTGGTTGGGAGATTTGAGGGATAGGATCTGTTTGAGTGGGTGGAAGGGAAGGTTGATCTAGCATCCTTGTAGTTAATTTCGCCTTTGTGAGTTTAGCCATCTCTAACCTTTTGCCAGCCCCAGCCATCAAGGGCTTCCACAATAATCCCTTTGTTGAATTGCTCAGACAGACAGATTCTGGTGGCTATAGCAGAATGCTGTCCCTGGTCCATGCGCGGATCTCCATTAATGATCTTCCCAAGTATTTTGCAATAAAGCGGATCATTATTTCCAACCTCTCTTTCTCAAGAGCATCATACCCTGCCCATCGGGTTTGTATCTCTTGTACTTCTAACCTTCTGATCTCACTATCCAGTGTGGCTGTGTCAAACCCCTGCCTGAAGAGTTGTTCAATTATTTTATCCATGGAGCGGCTGTGTGTGGTGTCAGCTTCTTTGACCAGCTCCTCCAAGGATTTGTCTTCAGCAGTGTGATCATCAGCACTTCTCTTTCGCTTGTACGTGAGCAGAGGTTGCTTTTCTTTTTTCCTCCTCTTGGAGTTGCTTCTCTTCCTTTTCCTCAGATCTTTTCCTCTTCCTTCTTTCACTGCAGTACTCTCCCCCTTTTTTGGTTGCATTGGAGGAAGGGGTTGGTACCGCAGAAAGAGTCTTTTGGACCAGCATCAACCAAGGGCTGTAATGTTGAGGAAAGCCTCTCATCAAGGGCTTTGATCACTATATCAGTGATTATGGGGTGATGAGAGGAGGGAATTTTGGAGTACAGCACCTATTTGCTCAGAGGGTTCTGTTCCTGAGAAGTAGGGCCTGAAGCAGAGGCAGGTGGTTGATTTTGGGGTGGCTCTGTGTTTGGGAAACCTTCAAGGGAAGGTGCCATCTGTGGGTGTATGATGGTGGCAGATGGACTTGCATCCTGAGACATCTTGGCCAGCAGCTCTTTGAGTCTGCTAACCTCATCCTCTAGAATGGTATTTTGAGCAACTACATCATAGAAGAAGCTCAGGTCATCATCAGTTGATACTGAATCACCTGACCTCCTGCTTAGAGCAGGATTTACATGCACTGGGTGTAGACCAGTTGGTGCATGTGCCCCTTGTGCTTGGTACTGGGGACTTCCAGCCTCAGGACAATGTCCATCATCAGCTGTTGCCTCTAGGGAGGTCTTAGCAATGTTACCAGCCTCACTCTGGTCATGTGCTGAGTCAGAGGAGGTGGCAGCCTCACTAGATATTCTAAGCTCCTTGTCTACACCAGGAGATAGAATTGGGAAACCCCTGTGCTGTGGGTTCTCAGGTGCACTGTGTTCCTCCCCCTCAATTGTAGAGGAATTCCCAGTAGTAAGTGGTTTCTGGGGAGGGGGTGAGGAGTGCAATTGAGTCAGCACTTGTGCAACTATTAAAGTTGGGCTGTGAGGGGCGGTTGTTTGGGGTAAGGGTTAGAAGCAGTGTGCACCTGGGGTGGATGGTGCTCTTCAATGGCAATCTCCTCAAGTGAGTAGATCCCAGATAAGTAGGTGCCCCTTGGTTTGCTGCAGGCTCCTGTTGAGAGGAAGCCTGAGCGGCTGTGGCTGGAAGAGTCATTGTATCCACTAGGGGGTTTGGACTAGTGGATATATCCTGCGTTTGTGGTGCAGGAGCATCCTCAGGGGACTCAATTCCCTGAGTAGCCATTTTGGGTTTCTTTTTGGTGGGTTTGGTGGGGACATTGGATTTGGAGGTGTGGCTGTGGGTTCCAGCTGCGTGGGTTTTCGCAGCTTGGCAGCCAGTTTGAGTGTCCGGTCAGAGTTGTGCCGGGAGTATACTTCTGGCAGAACAGCCGTAGCAGGGACTCCCAAGCCAACAAGTCCCTCAGCATTAAGCTGGTCTATAATAATGGCCATTATGAACCGTGGATAGTATCCAACGGTTGGCAGTTAGTTTTTGAGCCATATCTTTGAGCTCTGAAAATATTAATTCTGAAAAATTCAGTGGTTGTTGCTCAAGGATAGAATACATTACCTGCTGCCATTTGGTGGACATTTGATCCCAAGACGATGTCTTAGGGGCCAAACATACATTGACCATGTGAAAAATCAGGCGCTCAGCGTCATTAAAGTGTTTCTTCATGATGGTGGTGGCACTGAGATCACCTTGATATCCATGCTGAGCAAATGATAGATCTATGGTGCCCTTCGGATATCCAGCAGGAGAGGTAGCATCACTCAGTTGAAGAATTTTACGGATTGTTGCAGGAGTAATCACTACTTTTTGTTGTTGACGACTGACCGGAGGGATCGTGTGTTGCTCTCCTCAGTTGTAACAGTAACGTTCATCCAAAATTGGTTCAAGGATTCGGCATGTAAAACGGGGTTCAGAAGGAATGCCTTGTTGTATTGGGACTGAACCATAAGATCGATAGCAGTATCGAACTTAGTCCAGATCGGCGATTTTGTGAGGTAGGCAACACAGTTGTGTCGCGGTTTAATTTGCATAGACGCCATGGAAGTTTTGGAGAGGAACGTTAGGTTTGAAGAAGATGAAGCATGGAGAGCTCAGGTTAAGGGTATTTATAGGGTACGGGTGAGGAAACGACTGAAGGATGTGGTGTTAGTCATCAGTAGTTTTAAACGACCGTTGACATGGTATTATCCTTTCAGACGTTGAAACAGCTGAAGTCGTGGTGTTAGGCATCAGTAGTTTAGAAAACTACTGAAGACCGTGGTTTTGACTTCAGATGATTGAAACCTGAGGACATGGTGTTTGTCATCAGTAGTTATGAAACTACTGAAGACAGTGGTTTTGTCATCAGCTGTTGTAAACAACTGAAGACTTGGTATTGGTCATCAGTAGTTATAAAAACTACTGAAGACGTGGTTTTGCTTCATTGTTTTTAAAATGAAACAGCAGTTGTACAAACGACTGAAGAGAAAGTTCTCTTCAGCTGTTTTCGTCAATTCTTAGCTTTTCAGCTGTTTCAAACTGTCCTCAACACATTCATCAGTCTTTATGGCTGATTTCAGTTGTTTCATAGGACATCAGTACTTATCTGTTTTTACTGATTGCAGTAGTTATGACTGCATCAGTAGTTGTAACTACTTCAGTAGTTTAGAGCAGATGAAGTACTTCAGTACTTGTGAGACATTTAGCCTTCAGTAGTTATAAAAACTACTGAGGTTAAAAGAGCTCATCAGTACTTATATGTGACAGGCACTCATGATCATCAGTATGAATTACTGAGATCATCAGTAGTTGTCACCTATTCTAGCTGCAGCATACCAAGCCTTAACACCAGGTTTTGGAAAGTTGAACTATCCAAAGGCTTAGTAAAAATGTCTGCAAGCTCATCAGCACTAGGCACAAACTTAGGATCAATCAGACCTTTTTCAAAACAATCCCTTATAAAATGATGTCTGATCTCTATATGTTTGGTCCTAGAGTGCTGGACTGGATTTTTGACAATGCAAAGAGCTGAAGCACTATCCATTAACAATGGAGTCTTAGTCTCTGTAATGCCATAATCCAAAAGTTGGTTTTGAAGCCAGAGTACCTGAGATGTACAGCTTGCAGCAGCAATGTACTCTGCTTCCGCAGTGGATGTAGCAACTGAGGTCTGTTTCTTGCTCTGCCAAGAAATCAAGCAGTTGCCTAGGAATTGACATCCACCAGAAGTTGATTTCCTGGTCAACTTACACCCTGCATAGTCACTGTCAGAAAAAGCAACTAATTTACCAGAATGTCTGGTAGAATACCATAAACCTAGAGATGGAGTGCCTTGCAGATATCTAAAGATCCTCTTGACTGCAATCAGATGAGACTCTTTAGGTGCAGCCTGAAATCTAGCACAAACACATGTAGCAAACATAATATCTGGTCTAGAAGCTGTTAAATACATCAAGACCCAATCATACATCTGTAAAGTGTTTCATCAACCACTTTACCTTTCTGATCTGAGTCCAGTGTGTGTGCTGCTCATGGGAGTAGAACAGGGCTTACAGTTTTGTAAATCAAACTTTTGCAAAAGATCTTTTGTATATTTGGATTGATGAATAAAAATCCATCAGCCTTTTGTTTGATTTGCAACCCCAGAAAGAACTGTAATTCTCCCATGGCACTCATTTCAAACTTCTGTTGCATCAACTTTGTAAAGGCATCACACAACTTTGGATCAGAGGATGCAAAAATGATATCATCTACATAAATTTGAACAAGTAGATTATGCTGCCCAGCTTTCTTAATAAATAAAGTCTTGTCTATGGAGCCTCTAGTGAAATTGTTTTCCAGAAGAAAGTTTGATAATGTCTCATACCAGGCTCTGGAGCTTGTTTTAACCCATAAAGAGCTTTATCAAGCTTATACACCCAATTAGGATGTTTATTGTCCTCAAAGCCTGGAGTTGACATACATAAACCTCTTCTTTAACTTTTCCATACAAAATGCACTTTTGACATCCATTTGAAAGACTTTAAGTTTTTGATAAGCAGCATAAGCTAAAAACAATCGAATTGCTTCCAGTCTGGCTACAGGGGCAAAGGTTTCATCATAATCAATACCTTCTTCTTGTGCAAACCCCTGAACAACCAGTCTGGCCTTGTTCTTAACAATAAGCCCATTTTCATCAGTTTTGTTCCTAAACACCCATTTAGTGCCTATTGCACACTTACCTGGAGGTAGAGGAACCAGTTCCCACACTTGCTGTTTCTTGAACTGAAGAAGCTCAAGCTGCATGGCATCAACCCATCCATTGTCCTTTAAAGCAATGTGATAATTCTTTGGCTCTTGCTGACTGATGAAGAGAGCATAGAAGCAGAATTTGACAATTGACTTCTTGTTGATACTCCAGCAGTGATATCACCAATGATTTGAGACATAGGGTGATTCTTCAGATCTTGATACACAATGAGATCTGTGCAAGTGTTTGTAGCCGGTTCAGCAGCAACAGATGGTGATGGTGAATCATTTCCTTGAAACCATCAGTGGATGGTAATTCAAAGGAAGTTGAATTCGAAGAAATCTCATCAGCATTTGTTGTGGATGGTGCTACTGGCGCTACAGGAACATCAGGTCTAGTTGAGTCAGGCAGCTGATCACTAAACCTGAAGAGGTGAGTACTGCAATCATCATCATCATCAGCAGTACCACCAGGTGGTGAACTGTTGACAGGAGCAACAGCAGGAGTTTGATAGGAACATATTGCAGTATGTCCAAATCAAATAACTCCACAGGACTTTGTGGAATCTTGTCCTTTGGAGATTCATTAAACTTAACATGTAGAGTTTCTTCAACCATCTTTGTTCTGCAGTTGAAGACTCTGTATGCCTTGCAAGTAGATGAATAACCAACAAAGTATCCTGCATCCACCTTAGGATCAAATTTGTGGAGTTGATCCTTTGTGTTGAGAATAAAACAGGGACACCCAAATGCTTTGAAAAATGAAATCAGAGGAGCCAAATGATGGAGAACTTCATATGGAGTCTTCATCAACCTCTGATTTACTAAAACTCTATTTTGCACATAACAAGCTGTGTTGACAGCTTCGGCCCAAAAGGTCAATGGCAAACCTGAGTCAGCCAGCATGGACCTGGCAGCTTCAATGAGGGTCCTGTTCTTTCTCTCCACTACTCCATTTTGTTCTGGAGTCCTTGGAATGCTGAACTGCCTTTTGATTCCCTTTGAAAGATAGAAGTCATCAAGTGTATGATTTCTGAACTCAGTTCCATTATCACTCCTAATACACTTGACTGGAAGGGAATACTGCTTCTCAATGTACAGCACAAAGTGGATAATCTTCTGAGCAGCCTCATCCTTTGAATGTAGAAAGAAAGTCCATACAAATCTGGAGTAATCATCCACAATTACCAGACAGTATTTCTTCTTTGCCATGCTCATTACTCTCACAGGACCAAATAGATCCATATGCAGTAATTGCAAGCAGGCAGTGGACTTGGACACTTCAATAGGAGGAATGAGACCTTGTGCTGTTTTCCTTTTAAACAAGCAGTGCATGTTTCATCACAGTGGAACTCCTTTATTGGTAAGCCTCTGACTAAACTATTGTGGCTAAGCTGATTCATGTTTTTGAGATTGACATGACCAAGCCTCCTGTGCCACAGTTTAGATTCTTGAAAAGAGGCTTGGAAAATAGGCAAGGATTGCCTTTGAGATCTATCTTCTTAGAGAGATCTAAGGCATACACTCTTCCTGTCCTGTTGGCTTTCAGGAGAGTGTGATCATCCAACACCTTGTCAATCAAGTGCAAAACTTTGGATGACAGAATCCTACAGTTTTGACTTGTGAAAAGGGCAACATGGCCTTTATCACACATTTGACTGACACTCAAGAGGTTGTACTTGAGATTTTCCACATGATTAACATCATCAAATTTGATTTCTCCATTGGAGACAAAGCCCTTACCGATGATGTAACCCCTAGCATCATTGCCAAAAGAGACAATCCCTTCTTTCCTTGAGAGTAGTCATGAAGAAGAGAGATGTTCCCAGTCATGTGCATAGATCCCCCACTGTCTACATACCAGATGCTACTTTGGCATGTTGAAGAACCCTGCAATAATAACAATCAGTTAGTTTTAGAGACCCAAACCTTTTGGTTTTGGGCCTGGTCTCATCAATAGATGGTAAACTAACATGTTTATTTGTAACAACAGCCTGAGAAGAGGAAGATGGTGTAGAAGAGGAGTCCTTTGGCTTAGACCTCCTTTTCTGTGGTTTCAACATAGGAGAATCTAGTTGGTTAACTCTACCCAACAGATGTTGTACCATCATCACCAGCTGTGTCTGATTTTGTGATAAAGCTTTCAGCTCATCAGACACATTGCTAGTGGAGTTAGATAAGGTCCTATGTTGCACCTTCTTCTTTTGAGCACCCTCAGCTGTCACCTGTTTAACTCCTTCCTTTTTGAATTGCTTTAAGGACTTAAGGGTTACAGGATTTGATGTTGCTGATACAAATGTGGTCTCAAACTCAGTTTTCATTTTTACCATTTTCTCATTAATTCTTCTTTTTTTGTTTGAGTTTGGAACCTCTTTTGTACCAACAATCATCTGTAAGATGATTGAACAACCACATATTTCACATGGTTTCTTCTTCATCTTAGGTTGATCATCAACTAAAGATGGTGAAGCAACAGAAGACTTGTTCTTCAATGCTTTGGAAGCATTGGTTGCTTTCTTGACATCCTCTTTAGTAGCCTTCAAACTCTTCTCTACTGCCAGTTTTCTTCTCTTCAGTGCTGACAGCAGTTGAAGTTTGAACTTCAGGTGTTAAATCCTGCTCTCCAGTCCTTTCAGGACCTTCAGGATTAACTCCTGAGTTGATCAACTTATTGATCATGTGAATGTCAGCATTTGGACCATCAACATCAGCTGATAGTTCAAGGAGGACTTGATGCTGACTGCTACTTCTGATTGTGCTGTATCAGAAGGTAGATCACATGATTTGATGGATTGGTTCACTCTCACCATCAGATTCTACTACTCTGCTCTCGGGGTAAAATCTGGTGGAGCAGTGTGATTGTAACCAATGCCAAACTTCACATTTGAAGCAGATTGCTTACTAAGAAGCATTTCAAAACCTTTGCATGATTGTACCCATCTATCACACTCGACCTGGGTAACTGCAAGGGTTTCTTTGAGATCTTTGTACTTCTCTAGAAGTACATCTTCTCTAGCCTTATCATCAATTATTTTGCAATTCAGTTTATAAACCTCATCATTTTTATCTTTGAGCACAAACTCAAACTCAGCTTTGTTTTTGGAAATTATTTGTTCTAGCTCAATGTTCTTATTAATTAAAGCTACATTTGCTTCTCTAATGGAAGCAAATGCTGCTATGCATTGTTCAGAACATAATTGGCTTTTGCCTCAGAGGATACCTGTGATACCTGAGGTGTAGAGGCATTGGAAGATGAAGTATCAGCAGACTCCAAAGCCATAAGAGCTAGATTCCAAAGGGACTGTCACCACCATGTTGACCAGCACCTGAGAACAGTTGATCATGACCAGACAAGTCATCTGGTAACTGCTCCAGTCAACAACTCCTGGGGTGAAGAAGCTGTGTTGTTGAGATGAAGTTGTTGATGAGATAGGGAAGGCTGAGGTTCTGGTAATGCATGAGGTTGTGGTGTCATAGGAACTTGAACTTGATTTGACTGTGGCATGTAATAACCAGGGTACTGATATGGCATTTGACCCTGAGGAACAAAATATGCCGGAGATTGTTGTTGAGGATGATGACTAGATGTGACAGGATGTTGCCCTCTGTTTTGTTGACTATTGCCAGGAAAAGTCACAAAGGGTGCAGTAGAGTTTGATCCAGTTGATCTACACTCTCTTGCAAAGTGTCCAAGCCGTTGGCATTTGTGACACCTCAACTTGCTCTTGTCAAAACCAACTTTGGTTTTGCCAGAGAGTCCTGGGAATTTTCTTCCAGTTCTTTTGTAGAACTTCTGAGATCTGATATTTATCAAGGCCATTTGGCTCAAAATATCCATCTCTTCTAAGTCATCATCAGCAATCCCCTTGAGATCATCCATAATGAAACATAAATTGTCATTATTACATCCAGTGAACTGACCATCAACACTTACAAATGCAGAATTAGAAGTGCTCGAAGAGAAATTAATATGCTCATCATACTGGCATTCAGATGAAGCATATTCTGACTCATGACCCACCAAGGCAGTGTTGCCTTGTATAAAGTCTTCAGTGAGCTTTCCAGATGAAGACAGCTTTCTCTTCTGTTCTATCTCTCTCTCAAAAGTGAGCAATTTCCCATGGAGTTGGGTGAGAGATAGTTTGTCCAAACTTGCACTGGAGCGTAGGACAATAGTATATGTGTCCCATCTCTCAGGCAGTGATCTCAGAAATCTGTTATTCATCTGAATATTGGTGTATTCAAGTTTGACCATTTTTAGTTCAGAGATCAAACAAAAAACCGCTCATATTGTTGAGTCAGTGTCTCACCCTTTCTATGAGAGAATGTCTCATATTGTTGGGCAAGAATTTCTCTATTATTTGCCAAGACCTCATCTGTTCCTCCAATTGTTCTTTCAAAGCAATCCAGAGGTCATGGGCAGTTTCATGATGCATTAGCCCAGAATAGATTTCATTGGGCAAAGCCATGGCCAGAATTCCATGGGCTTTTGCATCAATCTCAAGCAACTTTTATCCTCATCTGAGTATTGCTCCCTCCTCTTCGGAACCATTTGATTGGTTTCCGGTTATTCACCATAGGCTTGTGTGGACCATGTACCACTGATGTCCAACACCCTGCGCTGTTACAGACAGGTGATGGAGCATACGTCTTTGCCATATGTTATACTCATTCCTAACCAGCATAGGAGGCTTGGTTGAGGAACCAGTATTGTGAGGATCATTGGAGGGAGTGGTCATTTTCAGTTCAAAAACAGTTTAGTTCAAGTTTTTAAAAAAGTTTTAGACAAACCACAACAAACTCAATGAGAACCAAGAAAAGATCTCAGGATGAATGAGCAGAAATACAGAAAATTCAATCTCTATAACCGTTTCTTGCAAAAACAAAAGCTAATTCAATCAAACTTGGATCTTGAATAGCAGTTTCAATGATCAATTATTAGATCGATCAATGATTAACCTGCTCTGATACCATTTGACAGGATCAGTGATCACAAGTTTGATGTATCAGAATAAAAGCAGCGGAATACAACACGAATTAGACAAATTGTAGCAAGCCAACGATATTGTGAGCATTAAGATCGCATACAGTTATAGGGAGAGAATATGTATTTCTGATTTCTAGGAATGTTTATAGAGTAGAAGAATTTTCTAATCGAATCAATCATCCATTCCATTCAATTACTCATTTCACTCAAGATTACAATAGGTTGTCACTCCTTATATAGAGTGCAACAGTCACTGCTGTTATCACGGAAAGTGACAACTGGCAGATCCAATACAGAAATAACTAATTCTTAACAAACTACTGAAATGTTCACAACTACTGAGAACATATCAGCAAGTTAAGTACAAAATATAAAACTACTGAAACTACAACGACTGAAGAACAAGCTCTTCAGTCGTTTTACAAAACTACTGAAACATAGAAAATAAAACTACTGATATCACAACTACTGAAGAAGTACTCTTCAGCAGTTGTGACAAACTACTGAGGCTTCAGTACTTGATCTTCAGACTTTGACCTTCAGGTGTTTCATCAGCTGATGACTTCAGTAGATATCATCAGCTGATGTCTTCAGTCTTTGTCTTCAGACTTTGTACATCAGTTGTTGATCTTCAGCACTTGTGAACTCTTCAGCTGTTGTTCTTCAGTACTTTGGTCTTTCAGCTTCAGCACTTGTGTTCTTCAGCTGTTGTACTTCAGCACTTTGGTTCTTCAGCTGTTAAGGTCTTCAGCACTTGATCTTCAGCTGTTGAAGTCTTCAGCATTTGTCAAACTACTGATGAGGCTTTCAGCAGTTGTTGTGATACCGTGTGGGACTTAGAGGTTTTCTGATCTTGGCTCATTGGTTCTTTTGGTCCACACACATATACACTTTTAGAGCTTGCTAGTTGATAGTTTTAGATCTAAACCTTGTTTGATGAAGAGAACAAAAGATTGGCTTCGTGAATCCTTGAGAGCTCGGTTGATGCTTGATCAAACTGTTGGTGGAGAACAAAGTGGTGTATGGTGTTGATTGTAGAATCGAAAGCATGAGTTTGGTGATAGTGTTTGGAGATCCGAAAACAAGAAAGTGATGGTGTGGCGACTTGGACACCAAGAAGGGAGAGGGGAAGATATGGTTTAACAGATGTGGGGTTGTTTGGTTTTTGGTGGTTGCGGTTTGTGGTGGCTGTTGGTTTCAGAGCCGGAGACTTCAAGTGATAAGCCATCATGATTATGTCTAGTTTTTTAGGGTATGAGATGGTGGTTTTAGGGATGCTTAGTCACTGTTAGGGATAGGTGACAATTTTTGGTATGGCTTATGTGTATGGTGGCGTTGTTTGCGACAAATGAATAATGACTCACTTGGTCCATTAGTGCTATGGTTAAATAGTGTTTGAGTGTGAATCGGGTTTAGTAGTGTCTTATGAACCAATAAAAGGGTTTCAGTTGTGTTTTTAGTTTGTGTTTAGGTTTTAAGGTTTGTCTAGTTTGTTTTGATATTAAGTTCAGATGTAATCTTGTTGGTAATGTTTGATTAGTTTTGGTCTTAATTCGTTTCATGTATGTTAGGATCAGCGATCTACGTTTGATTGATTTGATGAGTATAGCAGCGGAAATCAAACATGAATTAGCAATCTCACAAGAACTCAATGATATTCAATGATAAACGCAACGATTATAGAAGAAATTCTGCGAATCAAATATTTCATTCAGAACGCACTTTCGTGGTGGCAAATGTCCACAACACAATCAGGTCAATCATCCCTTATATAGGAATGTCGTGGTGGAACATTCATTATATAGGAGATGTGACGTCTGCTGATGTCCCTTGATAGTGATCTAACATAATTATTAAGCAACTGAAACACAACTACTAAAGATGTCAAAACAGCTGACATCTTCTTACAAAAATACTAAGTGTTGTCAGTTACTACAACTACTGAAAAGAAACTACAACGACTGAAGAACAAGCTCTTCAGTCGTTTTACAAAACTACTGAAAGTAAAAACATAAAACTACTGATATCACAACTACTGAAGAAGTACTCTTCAGCTGTTGTGACAAACTACTGAAACTTCAACACTTGGTCTTCAGACTTGAACTTCAACGTTTCATCAGCTGATGCCTTCAGTAGATGTCATCAGCTGATGCCTTCAGTCTTTGTCTTCAGACTTTGTACATCAGTTGTTGATCTTCAGCACTTGTGGACTCTTCAACTGTTGTACTTCAGTACTTTGGTCTTCAGCTGTTGAAGTCTTCAGTACTTGATCTTCAGCTGTTGAAGTCTTCAGCACTTGTCGAACTGCTGATGAAGCCTTCACAGTTGTTGTGATATCATGTGGGACTTAGAGATTTTCTGATCTTGGCTCATTGGTTCTTTTGGTCCAACAAACTCCCCCTGAACCAATGCAGCCAAAACCTCTAATTGATTTATTTTCCCACTTATTGTTGGCAGAATGGTTGGTCTTTTTCCTTCTTGATCAGTTGAGAAGATGACCCATATAAGCCCGGCCTGGAAATGAGTCTCTAATGATTTGGTTGGCAATGTATGGATGGGAACTCTGTATTGGGGACTTGGACACTGAGCTGTTTCCCATCCATGAGACTCACTTCCCCATGATGAGTCTGTACGACTCTCTTGTGTAGGCCTCAAGGAAGGTGATTTGTTCCTCCATGGTTAGCTCTTCAGCACCTCCTTCAAACAATGATTCAGGCCCATAATACTCAGACAGATATTGGCCTGTTTCCCATTCTTTAGCTCCACAGTTGTTATTATTCTGTAAGCAAACTCATCCCGGTGATTACCCTCTAGGAACAACTGGAGCTCATGTTTCCTGACTTCCTCAAGCCTCTTGTAAACTAACCCCTTTTTCACTATTTTGTTTTCCAGCATCTTCTGAGGGGTTAGATTAGCTTTATAGGCTTTCTTGAAGTCCTCTAGGATTTCCCAGGGTGAAACTACAAAGACCAGAGAGATCACTTCATCTACGATCTATTTCACCTGGCCAATGTATCTCTGAGGTATGTTTTTCTTATGAATTCTGTGAGAGACCCTGGGATCAGGCCAAATCCTCACTCTTTCCTTTTGATATTGAAAGGTATGCTTGAGAGTGTAAAGTCTGAGGGCTTGTTTCTTCATATTGATGATAGAAGATGTGGCTGCATAAACTTTATCAACTCTCTTCAGCAATTCCTCATCATGCTGTTTATGAAGCTTTTCTTCTTCTAGCTTCACTTTAACCATTTGTCTTTGGAATTCAGGAGTAATTGCCGAGGAGTGACTTCTGGCCTTAGGCAACTGAATCACATGAGAGTGGCAGCCTATCTTCATCATCTTCTTCATCATCTTCTAGCCTCAATACCCTTCTCTCTTCTTCAAGGTTATATTATCGGCTATGGGTTTGAGGGTAAGGGAGTTGGTTTGGTGGGTTGTGTTTTGGGTGGTTTTGGTGTGGGAATGTTGATAGGCTGTTCTAGCATTTTTGAGGTGAGTGTGGCTTTTGATTGCTTGGCTAGCTCAGTCCTGCTCCCAGCACCCGCTTCATTCAAAGCTTCAATAACAAGTCCCTTAGTATATGCTTCAGACGAACAGATCTTGGTGGTGATTGCCAAGATACTGTCCCTGGACCAAGCTTTGATTTTGATCATTGATCTTCCAAGATATTTTGCAATAAATCTAATCATGATCTCAAGCCTTTCTCTTTCTAACACTTCATAACTTTCCCATCTATTCTGGATTTCTTCAATCTCTAATCGTTGATCTCAGAGTCAAGTTATCGGTGTCATGGCCTTGCTTAACAGCTGATCAATGATGTTGTCCATTGATTTGCTGTGTTCGGCATCAGCCTCTTTATCAGTAGCTCCAAGGCTTTCTCTTTTTCCTTCTCTTTATCGGTCTCCACATTCACTCCAACTCCTTTTCCACTACTATCCTTCTGTTTCTTTCTCCTTTTCTTTCTCCTCTGTACTCCTCTTTCTTTTTGCTTTCACTGACTTAATCTCCCCTTTTTGGTTGCATTGGTTGCAAGGGGTTGATTGCCAGAAAGCTGTTTGCCCACAACCTCCTCTATCAATGGTTGTATTACTGAGGAAAGCCTCTCATCAATGGCTTTGATCACTATGTCAGTGATTATGGGTTGATGAGGGGGAGGAATTTTGAAGGATAGCAACTATTTGCTCAGGAGGGTTCTGTTCCTGAGAAATAGTGCCAGAAGCAGAGGCAGGTGGCTGGTTGTTGGGAGTGGCTTAGTGTTTGTGAGACCTTCAGATGAAGTGCCATCTGTGAGGTGGTAGAGGCAGATGGTCTTTGTTCCTTAGAAGTTTTGGCAAGCAGCTCTTTGAGTCTGCTCACCTCCTCTTCCAGGATGGTGTTTTGGCGATTACATCGTAAAAGAAGCCCAGGTCATCAACAGTAGTTACTGAATCACCTGACCTCCTGATAGGATCAGGATGAACATGCATTGAGTGTAGCTCAGTTGTAGCATGTGCCCCTTTGTCTTGGAACTGGGGACTTCCTGCCTCAGGACTTTGTCCTTCATCAGCAGTTTCCTCTGGTAAGGTCTTAGTAATGGTACCAACTACAACCTGATCATATGCTGAAACAGGAGAAGTGGCAGCCTCACCAGAAGTTCCAATCTCCATTGCTACACTAGGAGAAGGAACATTGTAACCCCTATGTTGTGGGTTCTCAGCTGCACTTTGGTCCTCCCCCTCAATGGTAGAGTATTCCCAGTTGTAATTGGTATCTGGGAGGGGGTGAGGAGTGCAACTGAGTCAGCACTTGTGCAACAAGTAATGTAGGACTTTGGGGGGCGGTTGCATGTGGTGATTGGGTGGAAGCAGATTGCACCCGGGGAGAATGGTGCGCTTCAATGGTAACCCTCTCAGGGAGATAGGTTCCAGCAGTGTAGGTTCCCCAATGTTGGTTGCAACAGGATCCTGTTGAGAGGATAACTGTGCGGCTGTGGCTGGTTGAGTCAATGTCACAACTGGGGGTTAAGACCAGTGTGTGGTTCCTGTGTTGTGGTACAGGGGCATCCTCAGGGGACTCATCTCCCTGAGTAGCCTTTTTTTGGCTTTTTGGATTTGGGTATAGTGGGGACTTTGGTTCTGGAGGTGGTGGCTGTGGGTTCCAACTGCGTGGGTTTTTGCAGCCTGGCAGCCTGTTTCAATGTTTGGTCAGAGTTGTGCCTGGAGTATACTTCAGGCAATACAACCATTGCAGGGACTCCGAGACTAACAAGTCCCTCAGCTTTTAGCTGATTCTCTATTATGGCCATAATGAACCGAGGATATAATATCCAGCGGTTAGAAATAGATTTTGAGGCCATGTCCTTAAGTTCTAGAAAAATGATTTCAGAGAAGTTTAGGTTCTGTTGCTCAAGGATAGAGAATAGTACCTGCTGCCACCTTGTAGACATTTGATCCCAAGAGGAAGTCTTAGGAGCCAACAGACATTACCATGTGAAATATGAGACGTTCAGCATCATGGAAGTTTCTTCAGTATGGTGGAGGCACTAAGGTTTCCCTGATATCCATGGTGGGCAAAGGATAAATCAGTTGTGCCCTTTGGATATCCAGCAGGAAAAGAGTCATCATCCAGGTGTAGGGTTTGACGAAGTATATCGGGAGTGATGACCACTTGGTGGTTGTTGACGACCGACCGGAGAGACTCTGTGTTGTTCTCCCCAGTGGTGAGAGTGACGTTCATCCAAAACTGGTTAAGGGATTCGGCATGAAGGATTGGATTGAGAAGAAAGCCAGTTTGTAGGGTAACTGGACCATAAGATCAATAGCGTTATCGAACTTAGCCCAGAATGGCGATTTGGTGAGGTAAGCTACACAGTTGTGTCGCGGTTTGAGCTGCATGGTCGCCATAATGAGAGAGAAGTTTTGGAGATATGAACGTTAGGTTTGAAGAAGATGAGGCTCTGAAGGAGTAGGTCGGGGATATTTATAGGGTACGGGTTAGAAAATGACTTAAGGGTTTGGTGTTAGTCATCAGTAGTTTTAAAACGACTGTTGACATGGTATTACCCTTTCAGACGTTGAAATAGCTGAAGTCGTGGTTTTAGGCATCAGCAGTTATAAAACTACTGAAGACCATGGTTTTGACTTCAGATGTGTGAAAACAACTGATAACTTGGTATTAGTCATCAGTAGTTGTGAAACTACTGAAGACATGGTTTTGTCATCAGTTGTTGTAAACAGCTGATGACTTGGTATTAGTCATCAGTAGTTGTGAAACTACTGAAGACATGTTTTTGTCATCAGTTGTTTGTAAACAGCTGATGACTTGGTTTTAGTCATCAGTAGTTGTGAAACTACTGAAGACATGGTTTTGTCATCAGTTGTTTTAGAAACAGCAGTTGTAGAAACAACTGAAGAGAAGTTACTCATCAGCTGTTTTCATCAATTCTTAGCTTTTCAGCTGTTTCATACTGTCCTCAACACTTACTCTTCAGCCTTTTGGGCTGTTCTCAGTTGTTCATAGGACATCAGTACTTATCTGTTACTGATATCAGTAGTTATAACTACATCAGTAGTTGTAACTTGATCAGTTGTTTTAACAGAATCAGTACTATCTGTGATATGGTTACTAATGATCATCAGTATTTATTTACTGAGATCATCAGTAATTATCACTTATTCTAGCTGCAGCATACCAAGCCTTAACACTAGGTTTTTGGAAAGTTGAACTATCCAAGGCTTAGTAAAAATGTCTGCAAGCTCATCAGCACTAGGCACAAACTTAGGATCAATCAGACCTTTTTCAAAATCTGATCGCTATATGTTGGTCCTAGAGTGCTGGACAGGATTCTTGATAAAGCACAGAACTAAAGCACTATCCATTAATGATGGAGTCTTAGTCTCATGCAGAAGAACCCATAATTTATCATAAGGAACTAGTTAGGTTTTGAAGCCCAAACCTTTTCGGTTTTGGGTCTGTTTTTTATCAACAGATTTAACCATAACTTGTTTCTCATGATTAACAGCTGAAGAAGAAGATGGTGCTGAGATGGATTCCTTGAATTTGGACTTGGAATGCCTTCTCAGTGGTTTGATCACATTTGCATCTAGTTGGTTAATTCTCCCCAACAAATGCTGAACCATCATAACAAGTTGTGTCTGATTGTTGCCAAAGCTTTCAGCTCTTGTGACATATCAGTACTTGTGTTTGATGAGTTCCTGTGATCCACCATTTCCTTTTGAGCAACCTCAGCTGTTGCCTGTTTAACCCCTTCCTTTTTGGATTTCTTTATGGACTTAAGGGTTACAGGATTTGATGTTGCTGATACAAATGTGGCATCAAACTCAGTTTTCATTTTATCCATTTTCTTTTTAATCTTTTCATTATGTTTGAGTTTTGAGCCCTTTTTATACCAGCAATCATCAGTAAGATGATTTAATAAACCACATATTTCACATGGTTTCTTCTTCTTCTTAAGTTGATCATCTGCTGAAGAAGATGAAACTACTGAAGACTTGTTCTTCAGCAGTTGCTATCAGTACTAGCAGTTTTCTTCCTTTAGTACCTGCTTTCCTGATATCTTTTTCAGTAGTATTCCCACCCTTTCTACTTGCAGTTTTCTTCCCTTTAGTACCTGCAGTAGATTGGGTTTGTCCACCAGGTGTGATGACATTCACTTTAGTACTTTCAGTACTTTGTGAAATACCACCTGGGTGATCAACTTTTTGATCATGTGAGTGTCAGTGTTTGAACCATTAACATTAGCTGATAGGTTCTGGAGGACTTAATGCTGACTTCAACCTCTGATGGTGCTGTATCAGATAGTTGATCACATGATGAAAAGGATTGGTTATTGCTTCTCCATCAGATTCTACTTCTGCTCTGGGAGTAAAATCTATAGGAGGAGCAGTGTGTTATAACCAATTCCAAACTTCACATTGGAAGCTGATTGCTTACTAAGAAGCATTTCAAACCTTTGCATGATTATACCCATCGATCACACTCTACTTGGGTGACTGCAAGGGTTTCTTTGAGATCTTTGTACTTCTCTAGAAGTACCTCTTCCCTAGCCTTATAATCTGTGATTTGGCATTTAAGTTTGTAAATCTCATCATTCTTTTCATTAAGCACAGACTCAAATTCAGCTTTTCTTTTGGAAATTGTTTGTTCTAGCTCAATGTTCTTGTTAATCAAAGCTACATTTGCTTCTCTAATAGATGCAAATGCTGCTATGCATGTTTCAGAACATAATTTGGCTTTTGCCTCAGAGGATACCTGTGATACCTAAGGTGTAGAGGCATTAGAGGATGAAGTATCAGCAGACTCCAAAGCCATAAGAGCTAGATTTCCAAAAGGACTTTCACCACCATGTTGACCAGCACCTGAGAACAGTTGTTCATGACCAGACAAGTCATCTGGTAAACTGCTCCAGTCAACAACTCCTAGGGTGAAGAAGTTGTGTTGTTGAGGTTGAGTTTGTTGATGAGATTGGGAAGGTTGGGGTTCAGGCAATGCTTGTGGTTGTTATGCAATTGGAGCTTGAACAGGATTTGGTTGAGGCATATAATAGCAGGGATAAGGATATGACATTGGACCCTGGGGAACAAAATATGCAGGGATACAGGGTGTGAATGATGACCAGAACCAGCAGGATGTTGCCCTCTGTTTTGTGGACTAGTACTAGGAAAAGTCACAAAGGGTGCAGAAGAGTTAGATCCAGTTGATCTACACTCTCTTGCAAAGTGTCCCAGCCTTTGGTATTTGTGACACCTCAACTTACTCTTGTCAAACCAACTTTGGTTTTGCCAGAGAGTCCAGGAAATTCCTGCCAGTTCTCTTGTAGAACTTCTGAGATCTGATATTAATCAATGCCATTTGGCTCAGAATATCCATCTCTTCTAGATCATCATCAGCTATTCCTTTCAAATCATCCATGATGAAGCATAGATTGTCACTTTACTGCCAGAATGACTATCAATACCAACAAATGCATGATCAGAACTATTTGAAGAGAAATCAATATGCTCATCATAATTGCTTTCAGATGCAGCATATTCTGACTCATGACCAACCAAGGCAGTATTCCCTGGTACAAAGTCATCAGTGAGCTTTCCTGATGAGGACAGTTTCCTTTTCTGCTCTATCTCTCTTTCGAATGTAAGCAGTTTCCCATGAAGTTGGGTGAGAGATAGGCTATCCGATTTGCACTGGGTCAGAGTATTGTTCCTTCTTCTTCGGAACCATTTGATTGGTTTCCGGATTGTCACCATAGGCTTATGTGGTCCATGTACCACAGATGTCCAACAACCAGAACTGTTAACAGACAAGTGAGAAGCATTCTTCGCTGCCATATGTTATACTCGGTCCTAACTAGCATCGGGGGCTTGGTTGAGGAACCGGTATTGTGAGGATCATTAGAAGGAGTAGTCATCTCAGATTCAATCAAATTCAATTAAGCTATAACAGATTTGAACAAAAACACAACAACCAATGAACCAAGAGAGATCTCAAAATAAATGAACGAAAGCGTCAGAAATTCAATAATCTATAACCAGTTCTTGCAAATATGCTAATTCAATCAAACATAGATATCAATTAGCAGTTTCAATGATCAATTGTTAGATCGATCAATGATCAAGGTGGCGTGGTGGTTTCATGAAGCCGAGAGACTTCAAGTGATAAAGCCCATCATGATTATGTCTAGTTTTAGGGTAGTGAGATGGTGGTTTTAGGGATGCTTAGTCACTGTTTAGGGATAGGTGACAAGTTTTGGGATGGCTTAGTGTTATGGTGGCGTTGTTGGCGTTCAAATGAGATAATGACTCACTTGGTCATTAGTGCTAGGGTTAAATAGTGGTTTAGTGATGAATCGGGTTTAGTAGTGTCTTAATGAACCAATAAAAGGGTTTCAGTTGTGTTTTAGTTTGTGTTTAGGTGTTTAAGGTTTGTCTAGTTTTGGTTTTGATATTAAGTTCTAGATGTAATCTTGTTTGGTAATGTTTGATTAAGTTTTGGTCTTAATTCGTTTCATGTACATATGAGATATTTATGATTCAAATAACTAATTATAATAATTTTGTAAGTAATAATTATATTATAATAGATATATTATTTATTAATTATAACTATAAATATATAATGTAATATTAGAGTCGAATATGTTTGTTTGTGATATTCGGTATTGATTACACACGTTCTATGATCCTATTTTAGAGATCAATAAGTACGTGTTTGACAATGTCAAATGTATTTGTTTATGATGATTACATAGATTACATACATGTAAGGCCCCGTTCCCAGTCATCTCACAGTTGGTCATTCATTGCACTTAAAACATTTTAAAACGTACGTATATTTTGAAACGGCATTTAAATCTTTCATTAATAACTAAAACATGTCATTTACAACATTTGTTTTCATCTCAAAATACAAGACATGTCAAAATACGGATGCCAGCCTCAAAATGCTCCCAGTAGCTTATGCATCCATGCCTGCAACTCCTCAGCATCAACAAATACCTGCTAACTATCATGCATACAAAAGTCAGCAATGCTGAGCGAGTTCTAGTTTTATAATAAAACATACTTTTCTTTGTTAAAACCATCATTTACTTTATTTCAAATCATACTATACTTTACAATCATTCGTGATCATGCATCATACCTACATACAGATAATATCATTATTATCTTCGTCATTACGTTCATTAACATTGTTCATTCAACGTATTATATTATTGTTCACTTCTCTTTCTAGATCCGGTCAGACTTTACCCTCTTCGTGGCACTCAGCCACGATTACTAAGGTCGAATGGCAAGGATCCTGTTTAGTACTTTATTACGATAATTCATTTACGTTCCTTCATCTCTTTGCTCTTTACTCTTTATTACTCGAATCTTGTCTCATGTAATATCCCCGACTCATGCTCGAAAGCTGATGCTGTGCCAGGCCTGCTCACAAACCCCCGACTCATGTCCGAAGACTGACACATCACCGAGATACGCAACAAAGATCCCATATAAGTCAATCACAGGGATTGAACTCTATTCGAGTCTGTTGCAACACAAAGTCGCTCACCTCATTATCTCGTCTCATGCAATATTCCCGACTCATGTCCGAATACTGATACTGTGCCGGGGCTTGATAAACAAACCCCCGACTCATGTCCGAAGACTCACACAGTACCGGGATACGTGACATGGATCTCATCATCCGTCACTTTCGTCATATGCAATACTCCCGACTCATGTTCGAAGACTGATACTGTGCCGGGGCCTGCTCACAAACCCTAAACTCATGTCCGACGACTGACACAGTACCGGAGTACGCGATCTGTATCTTGTCTCATGCAATACCCCCGACTCATGTCCGAAGACTGATACTGTGCCGGGGCCTGCTCACAAACCCCCGACTCATGTCCGAAGACTGACACAGTACCGGGATACGCGACAAGGACCTCTTTCGAGTCTGTTGCGATATAGAGTTGCTCACCTCATACATGTGCTTGCAAGCCTTTCATTCATTCCTTCATTCATTTATTCATGCATGCACTCATTTATTATGTTCCACTTTTCATTATCTTCCACTTTACGTTACATAATACTTTCATTAAATTATTAACGTCAACGCAAAGCCAAGGGAAGACATACATACATAATAAGGAACATACATAATCATAAACATACACCATCACCATACAGGCAACATCATACATACATAACACACACCAAACATAAGCCATCCCATCATAACCAGCCTATCTCCCTATTTTAACCCATTGGAAATTACTTAGATGACCTCAAGTCCAATTGGGCGCATGGGACCTTCCAGGCGCATGAGCATAAAAATTCTAAGTGTAAAACAGTCTGGGCGCATCACCAACACTTAGCCGTTTCAATCACTTGGGCGCATGGGCCCTATTTAGGTGTATGACCAACACTTAGACGCATGGGCCAACATGCTGGGCGCATAGGCCACTGTTTAGGTGCACGACCCACTCTGGGCGCATGACCAACACTTAGGCGTCTGGCCTCTCATGCTAGGCGCACGGGCCACTATTTGGGCGCATGGACCACTGTTCATGTTCATCAGAACATTCTAAAATATTTTCTATGTTATCAACATCACCAGATTATCATTCTACTGATACCCAACATAGATCTAACATACTAAGGCCATCTAAGCATGCTAATCATCATCACTAACCCATAATCAACACCATAACATATTCATACATCATCATTTCGAACATAAGCTGTAAACCCACAGTTTCTTTCAAGATGTTTACTTAGTATGCATAATGTCACACCCCCGCTAAGAGCGGAAACACGGGGGCGTAACGAGACGGGATTGTCATAACACATGGTAAATAATAGAGATGCAATATATTAATGATAACAAGCGTGTCATGACGAAACCCGACAACAAGGGGACT
The DNA here is from genome assembly GCA_025506515.1 of Flaveria trinervia. Taxonomy (NCBI): domain Eukaryota; kingdom Viridiplantae; phylum Streptophyta; class Magnoliopsida; order Asterales; family Asteraceae; genus Flaveria; species Flaveria trinervia. The sequence goes on along the minus strand of CM046447.1, from coordinate 69,620,728 downwards.
TGTGTCATGTTTAGTCAGTGTCCACGACAACATAGCCATAAGCATAAGCAACCAAATGATCACACAAATACGAATATCACATTGTAATGTATTTTTCCCACAACCCGGGAACAAGTAACAAAAGAGTATTGTTGTTTAAAACAGACTACAACAAATGTTTTCAAAATGACAAGTTTAGCCCGAAAATGCATCCTAGGGTCTCCACTAAGGCAGCACACCTAGATCTTCAGCTAGCATGATCACCTGAAAAGATATGTCAAAATGGTCAACAAAATTGTTGGTGAGCTCGCAGTTTAAATGTAACTAAGTAATTGATGCTGTATAAAGTTATTGCAGAATACCGTGCATACAGTTATAAGTAAGCAAAATCGCATGACAAGAGCTTTACAACCAAACCTATCGACGTACACAAAGAATCTTGTCGGAATATATTCACCCAAGGCCCGTTCCTGGCATCTGTTGGTACTAACTAGTATACCAACACGAGGATGGGGGTGTCAACCCAAGTAGTACTACCAATACCTATCCGTTGGTTCCCACATTGGAATTAAATGGTTGTTGAAAGAACCACAAAGCAGACTCAAGCATGTATCAGATAAGTACTCACAAAGCAGTAGCACGTTGATTCCAAGTATGTAAGTTGTACAACATGAAAACGGGTGAGCATACTTTTCCCCCATGTTTGTAAATGTTGTAAAGTAGTATAAGCATAAAAAGAGGCCACGAAACTCACAAGTTAAGTGGTAAGTATGAATGATCAAGTTCCCAATGGTTGTATGCAATGAATGGTCAAACACCTATTGACAGTTATTGTTAAGCATTAATGACGTGTATAAGCATATAGTAATGTTGGTCGGTTCGGGTTGTATTGGTTCGGTCGTGGGCAGCACACACACAAGCGGACACATGTATCAGATCTTATGTAGATCCAAGTACTACAAGTAGTCGTCATGCTAAGACATCCGTATAAAGTTTCCATGTTACAAAAGATAGCACTTGGTAAATATTTGTAATCCCAAATGGGTTGTCGATAATCGTAAAAGCTAGGTGATTTAAATTGAAATAGTATGTGCATGTTGATAGCGTTGACTTTAATTTGTGGTCAAGCATGGCACTTTACTAGTGTTACCTTATCATCATAGGACATTCAGGAAAGAAATTCACACCAAAACATCATCAGTCACACAACAGGACCAGACGCTCGACTCAACACTCCATTCGTACGAATCAACCTTCAATCGTACAAATCAGCTTCATTGGCACGATGAAACTTCATTCGTACGACTGGCATTCAGTCGTACCACATAACACCCAATCGCATGACTTAAACTCCATACACACGAATCAACCTTCATTCGTACGAATCAGCTTCATTCGTACGACTGAACCTTCATTCGTACGATTGGCCTTTATTCATGCGATACATGCACAGTCGCATGCATTCATTCATCTGCATTGACTCAATCGTACACACATTCATCCGCATTGACTCAATCGCACACACACTCATCCGCATTGACTCAATCGCACACACATTCATTTGATCGCATAACTTAGTCGCACGACATCCCTAGTCGCACGATTCAGTCACCCAATTGACACAGTCACATGACTCAGTCGCACGACTCACCCAGTCGCACGGCTCAGTCGCATGATAGACCCAGTCGCCTGAACTGCAGGTTCGCGAGACTGAAAGTACAGAGCAGCCTTCGGCTACCCCAAGCACGGGTTTTACATAACAAGGACTTCCAGAATCATAGAACAAACACACACGAACAAGAAGCACACACAGAAAGTCATCACACGCACCCACACGACCTCTTGTGTTCGAGTTGACCCGAACACCCGAAACCCTAGAAATGGACAACAGTAAAACGTGCAAGAAATGGACAACCAAGGTCGTCTACCTGCAAGGATGGAGTAGACTAGGTTGTAGACGAAGCCCAGACGAAGAAAACAAGACAAATGGAGCGATTTTGGTGCAAAAGTGAAGAAGATGGGTGAAGAAGAAGAAAGTGAAGAAGAAGTGAGGAAGATGGAGAAAAATGGTTGGGAATGGGGTTTTTATACCCATCCCAGGTTTGCAAAATGTCATTTTAGTCCCTGCACTTAGCCCCTGAGTTTCCAAAGTTTGTTTCGGTTGAAAACGACTTTAAGCGTGTTGGTTATATAATGTTAAAAGTGTTTTAATGTTAATTGATGGCTTAAAATGTTTTATTAATGATAATGGTTATAATTATAATGATATATTTGGTGATAATGGTGATGAAATTTATAAATGGTTTACGCTTAGCACACGATCACGGAGGAAGTACAGGCACAAGGGTAATAAAGCAAACATGATTTCTTAAAATAGGAGTTCATGAAGAAGAGGAAGAATAATTAAAATAATTCTATGGTTAATTATGTTGTTCGATGGACCTTAAGGTGACAGATGTCACAGTATCCCCCAGTTGAGAGAATTTCGTCTCGAAATTCAGCTGGTGTTAGGTCCAAGAGTGTCATCCACGAATAGGTGTGGATATTTAAGTTTCATCTGATCTTCCCATTCCCATGTAAACTCTGGCCCTCGCTTTGAATTCCACATCACACGAACAACGGTATCTACTGCGCTTCAACTGTTTGACCTCTCGACCCATGATCTCAATGGGTTCCTCAATAAAATGAAGCTTTTCATCTATTTTGATATCTTCAATTGGTACGTGAAGTGATTCGTCAGCCAAACACTTCTGAGGTTCGACACATGGAAGGTATCATGCACACCGTTGAGTTCTTGTGGTAACCTTAATCGGTAAGCCATTGGACCAATTCGTTCTATAATCTCGAATGGTCCAACGTATCTTGGGGCTAACATCCCTTTCTTTCCAAACCGAACTATTCCTTTCCAAGGAGAGACTTTGAGTAACACTTGATCCCCAACGTTGAATTCTAGAGGCTTCCGACGGTTGTCGGCATAGCTCTTTTGGTGGTCTCTAGCGGCTTTCAGTCTATCTTTGATTTGGAAGATCTTGTTGGTTGTTTCTTGGATGATCTCTGGGCCTGTCAACTGACTTTCACCAATCTCAGCCCAACAAACGGGTGATCTACAATTCCTCCCATACAATGCTTCGAATGGAGCACACCCAATGCTGGTATGGTAGCTGTTATTGTAAGAGAACTTAATCAATGGTAAATGAGTGTCCCAACTACCACCAAAGTCGACTACACACGTTCTCAGCATGTCTTCTAGCGTTTGTATGGTTCATTCACTTTGGCCATCTGTCTGACGGTGATAGGCGGTACTCATGTCTAATCGAGTGCCCATCGCTTTCTGTGGTGTCTGCCAAAATCGTGAAGTGAATTGGCCGTCACGGTCAGATATGATTGATACCGGCCCTCCGTGTCTTGTCACGACCTCTTTTATGTACAATCTCGCCAGCTTGTCCATTTTGTAGTCTTCTCGGATTGGCAAGAAATATGCTGATTTCGTCATTCGATCCACTACGACCCATATTGAGTCATGCCCGTTACTCGCTCGAGGGAGTTTGGTAATGAAATCCATAGCTATGTTCTCTCATTTCCACTCGGGAATCTCATGCTGCTGTAACAGTCCCGATGGTTTCTAGATGTTCAGCTTTAACTTTCGAGCATGTCAAGCATCTGCTGATGTACATGGCAATGTCTTTCTTCATGCCTGGCCACTAGTACAAATCTTTGAGATCGTGGTACATCTTTTTTGTGCCAGGATGAATAGAATATCATGTCTTGTGTGCTTCATCCATGACCAAGCTACATACACCTCCCCATTTGGGTACCCATATACGGTCCACGAAGTACTGTACACCATCGTCCTTGCACATCAGTTGTTTATCCAACCCTTGGAATTCTTCTCCCGCAAGGTTTTCTTCTTTCAACGCCTCACTTTGTGCAATCTGAATCTGAGCTTTCAAATTCGTTTGAATGGTCAATCCCAAAGCTCGAGCACGTAGTGGTTTCACACGTTCTTTGCGGCTTAGAGCATCAGCCACCACGTTAGCTTTCCCCGGATGATACCGGATTTCACAATCGTAGTCACTAAGAAGCTCTACCCAGCGTCGCTGTTGCATATTGAGTTCCTTCTGATCCAGGATATATTGAAGACTTTTATGATCTGTGTAGATGATGCATTTGGTTCCATACAGGTAATGCCTCCATATTTTGAGTGCGAATACTACAGCGCCCAACTCAAGATCATGAGTTGTGTAGTTCTTCTCGTGCACCTTAAGTTGTCGCGAAGCGTAGGCAATCATCTTATCTTTCTGCATTAGTACACATCCCAACCCTCGATGCGAAGCATCATATACCACAAAATTATCAGTTCCGTGTGGGAGGGACAATATCAGTGCAATACACAGCTTATCTTTCAGCGTTTGGAACGCTTGTTCTTGTGCATGTCCCCAATCAAACTTCTTGTCTTTCTGGGTCAGCAGTGTTAACGGTTGAGCGATCTTGGAAAAGTTCGCGATGAAACGACGATAGGCCAATCCTAAGAATTGCCGAATCTCTGAAGGCGTCTGAGGTGTATCCCATTTCTTTACCGCTTCGATCTTGCCGGGATCTATATGAATCCCGTCCTTGTTAACCACATGACCCAAAAACTTCACTCCTCGCAGCCAGAATTCACACTTCGAGAACTTGAAAAAAGTTTCTCTTCCCTTAATAGTTCCAATATTGCCCGAAGGTGTTCTTCATGATCCTCTTTCGATCGGGAGTAGATAAGTATGTCGTCTATGAATACGATCACAAACTTATACAAGTAAGGTTTACACACCCGATTCATTAGGTCCATAAACACAGCTGGTGCGTTAGTCAATCCAACGGCATGACCAAGAACTAATAGTGCCCATAATGAGTTCTAAACGCTGTCTTCGGTATATCCTCCTCGAAACCCTTAGTTGATGATATCCAGAACGAAGGTCGATCTTCGAGAATACGAAGCTCCCTGTAACTGATCAAATAGGTCGTCGATCCTGGGGAGAGGATACCGATTCTTCACAGTTAACTTGTTCAACTCACGGTAGTCGATGCACATACAGAACAACCCATCCTTCTTTTTGAAAAATAACAACGGTGCTCCCCAAGGCGAGTGACTCGGCCGAATAAAACCCTTCTCTAGTAGTTCCCGTAACTGGCTAGATAACTCTTGCATTTCAGATGGTGCTAGCCGATAGGGTGTCTTTGCTACCGGTGTAGCTCCAGGAACCAACTTAATATGAAATTCCACCTACCATGGAGGAGGCAAACCAGGAAAGTCATCAGGAAATACATCTGGGTAATCCCACACTACAGGGATATCTACCATTTTACTCCTCTTCTTTCTTTTCCACCACATGAGCCAGAAAAGCATAGCATTGTTTTCGTAAACTCGGCGTGCTTTCATGCAGGAAATAAGCTTTAAGTTTCTCCCCGGTCTTTCTTATGAATTCTGAGTACTTCTCCATCTGACATAGGGACTCGCACTACCTTGTTCCGACAGACAATCTGGCTCCGTGTTTCGACAACCAATCCATTCCCACAATCACGGCGAAACTTCCTAACTCAAAGGGTATCAATTCTATATCGAAGGCGTGGTTCTCTATATTATCGAGCACTTTCTAATAATCTCGTTGGCCTAAGCAACCCTACCATTGGCCATCTCTACAGAGTAGCTAGTTTCTAGCCTACTAGGACTCAAATCAAGTAATTGCACAAACTAAGAAGATATAAAGCTATTGTTGCTCCAGTGTCTAATAGTACAGATGCAAAGTGATTATTAAGTAAGTGCGTACCTGTGACAACATTCAGGTCCTGACGGGCATCGTTGGCTCCAATGACAAGAGCGCGTTCCCGAGCCGTATTCCCTTGGTTTGCCGGGCCTTGATTTCCAGCTATAGCCATCACCTGTTGCTGGTTGTTCCCTTGTTGACCCGGTGCCCGATTCAGTTTGGGGCACATGTTCCTGTAGTGATCAGGGCTTCCACACTCGTAACAGCCCCTGGCATTCCCGGCGTGGTTACCGCGTTGACTGGTGCGACCATATTTGGCGCTGTTCTGCAGTCTCTTGCTAAATGCTCGGGCGTCTGCAGTTCGTGCACACCCGGCACGGCATAGCTGGGAGATGATGAAAGTTGCACCTATCACATTTGTGGTGCGGAGCCACGTATCCTCGCCTGCCCTGGGTCACGGCCACAAAATTTCTGGTTGTCTTGGCCCTTTTCTCAAATTTCCCGGCACTCGACCGGCTCGTTTCCCCAACATCTCTCCTTTTCTCTGCTCCCCTGTCCAATACCCCTATTCTCACCATCTTATCAGTTAGAGTGCCAGCCTTCAGAATTGCGCTCTGGATAGTAGGAGGAGCAACTACAGTTACCATTTCCGGATTTGAGGCGCAAGTCCCCAATATACCTCTCTATCCTTTTTGATTCCAGGTGACCAGATGCAGAACAATCTTGCTAGCTCGTGAAAGCGATCAGTGTAAGCTGCATGCCAACCCCCACCATAGCATGATTCCAGAACTCATGCTCAAGTTTTTGCATCTCGTTGAGAGGACAGTACTCCTCGGTGATTAGGGCTTTGAACTCATCCCATGACATTTGCATCGCCGACTCTCGTCCTCTAGCTTGAATCTGGGTGTTCCACCAGGTTAGTGCCTTGCCCTGTAGTGAGCACGTGGCATACTTGATCCTTTGACTGTCGAGGCATTCGCTGATGTCAATCACTGCCTCCATCTTTTCAAGCCATCTAGTCAGGGCTATGGCTCCACCTTTGCCATCAAACTCTCTCGGTTTACAAGCCACAAATTCCTTGTATGAACATCCCGTCTAGCATCACAACCCCGGTCTCATTAACAATCCCAGTTTCATTACCGGCTGTGTACCACTATTCCGGTCTCTGGTTGCCTCATTCCAGTCGGGTTCCTATTATCCTCGTTTTCATTGCCACCATCCCGTAGGGGTGGTGATTCTGAAGAGCATCACCGACTTGGGCCACGATAGTCGGATCAGTACGGCCAACTGTTGAGCAATTAAGGCTGCCATGTTAGAGTTTCCTGTTCCCTGATTGACATTGGTAGGACCATCACTTGTTCTCGGTGCTCTACCTCTGCCTCTGCCTCTGCCCCTCGGGGCTTCACTTCCGCCACTGTGGCTGCGGGTAACTCTTCGAGGCGGCATGTTCTAATCATAAGAATAGTAAATGCATAAGTTTTAACCATTGCAAGGCACATTATCTATGTCACATTAAGGTCTAACATTCCGGGTTAATACCATACTTATGGTTGTCACACATCGCCTACAATCATGTAATTCTCACACCATGTATAGGTAATGTCCAAATAGTAGTCCATCATAATAATGGCATATCCATGCATGAAATCAAGTTTAGTCTAGCGGAGGTTGCCTATTTCTCTTCTCTCGAGGTCTCAGAATAACCTCCTCGGGGTAAATCCCAGTGTCTAAGGTCAAGCGCAATAGTATGATCTATGAAGTTCTTCGGGTTCAATACCGGATTGATAAAACAACTCGGTGCGCAGAGGGAAACGGAAGATCCGATAGAAGCATCCCATAAAAAGTGAGCACAAGGGCTCCCTCACAGGGTGAAAAGATCACGAAACAGATAGATAAACGAACAAGTAATGAGGAACACATATGAGATATAAAATGCACACAACCCTGGCATGCAAATCTATATGAAGGTTCCTAGGTTATTGTCTAGGTCAAGTGTATTGCCTGATTCTCTATAAACAATGGCTCTCATACCAGTCTGTCACACCCCCGCTAAGAGCGGAAACACGGGGGCGTAACGAGACGGGATCGTCATAACACATGGTAAATGATAGAGATGCAAATATTAAATGATAACAAGTGTGTCATGATGACACCCGACAACAAGGGGACTTGTGTCGTGTTTAGTCAGTGTCCACGCCAACATAGCCATAAGCATAAGCAACCAAATGATCACACAAATATGAATATCAACATTGTAATGTATTTTTCCCATAACCCGGGAACAAGTAACAAAAGAGTATTGTTGTTAAAACAGACTACAGCAAATGTTTTCAAAATGACAAGTTTAGCCCGAAAATGCATCCTAGGATCTCCACTAAGGCAACACACCTAGATCTTCAGCTAGCATGATCACCTGAAAATATATGCTCAAAATGGTCAACAAAATTGTTGGTGAGCTCGCAGGTTTAAATGTAACTAAGTAATTGATGTTGTATAAAGTTGTTGCAGAATACCGTGCATATAGTTATAAGTAAGCAAAATCACATGACAAGAGCTTTACAACCAAACCTAACGACGTACACAAAGAATCTTGTCGGAATATATTTACCCAAGGCCCGTTCCTGGCATCTGTTGGTACTAACTAGTATACCAACACGAGGGTGGGGGTGTCAACCCAAGTAGTACTACCAATACCTATCCGTCGGTTCCCACACTGGAATTAAATGGTTGTAAGAAAGAACCACAAAGCAGAATCAAGCATGTATCAGATAAGTACTCACAAAGCAGTAGCAAATTGATTCCAAGTATGTAAGTTGTACAACATGACAACGGGTGAGCATACTTTTCCCCCATGTTTGTAAATGTTTGTAAAGTAGTATAAGCATAAAAAGGGGCCACGAAACTCACAAGTTAAGTGGTAAGTATGAATGATCAAGTTCCCAACGGTTGTATGCAATGAATGGTCAAACACCTATTGACAGTTATTGTTAAGCATTAGTGACGTGTATAAAGCATATAGTAATGTTTGGTCGGTTCGGGTTCTATCGGTTCGGTCGTGGGTAGCACACACACAAGCGGACACATGTATCAGATCTTATGTAGATCATCCGTATAAAGATTCCATTGTTACAAAAGATAGTACTTGTTAAATATTGTAGTCCCAAATGGGTTGTCGATATTTGTAAAAGGTTAGGTTGATTTAAATTGAAATAGTATGTGCATGTTGATAGCGTTGACTTTAATCTTTATGGTTAAGCAATGACACTTTTACTGATGTTACCTTACATCATAGGACATTCAGGAAGGAAATTCACACTCAAACATCATCAGTCACACAACAGGACCAGACGCTCGACTCAACACTCCATTCATATGAATCAACCTTCAATCGTACGAATCAGCTTCATTGGCACGATTGAACCTTCATTCGTACGATTGGCATTCAGTCGTACCACAAAACACCCAATCGCACGACTTAACCTCCATACGCACGAATCAACCTTCATTCGTAAGAATCAGCCTCATTCGTACGACTGAACCTTCATTCGTACAGTTGGCCTTCAGTCGTGCGATACACGCACAGTCGCATGCATTCATTCATCCGCATTGACTCAATCGCACACACATTCATCCGCATTGACTCAATCGCACACACACTCATCCGCATTGACTCAATCGCACACACATTCATTCGATCGCACAACTCAGTTGCACGACATCCCTAGTCAAACGATTCAGTCGCCCGAATGACACAGTCGCATGACTCAGTCGCATGACTCACCCAGTCGCACGGCTTAGTCGCATGACAGACCCAGTCGCCTGAACTGCAGGTTCGTGACTGCTAAAGTACAGAGCAGCCTTGGCTGCCCCAAGCACGGGTTTTACACAACAAGGACTTCCAGAATCACACAACAAACACACATGAACAAGAAACACATGCAGAAAGTCATCACACGCACCCACACGACCTCTTGTGTTCGAGTTGACCCGAACACCCGAAACCCTAGAAATGGACAGCAGTAAAACAAGCAAGAAATGGACAACCAAGGTCGTGTACCTGCAAGGATGGAGTATACTAGGTTGTAGACGAAGCCTAGACGAAGAAAACGAGACCAAATGGAACGATTTTGGTGCAAAAGTTAATATGGGTGAAGAAGAAGAAGAAAGTGAAGAAGAAGTGAGGAAGATGGAGAAAAATGGCTAGGAACGGGGTTTTTATACCCATCCCAGGTTTGCAAAATGTCCATTTTAGTCCCTGCACTTAGCCCCTCGAGTTTCCAAAGTTTGTTTCGGTTGATAACGACTTTAAGCATGTTTGTTGTATTAATGTTAAAAGTGTGTTTAATGGTAATTGATGGCTTAAAATGGTTTTATAATGATAATGGTTATAATTAAAATGATATATTTGGCGATAATGGTGATGAAATTTATAAATGGTTTAGGCTTAGCACACGATCACGGAGGAAGTACAAGCACAACGGTAATAAAGCAAACATGATTTCTTAAAACAGGAGTTCATGAAGAAGAGGAAGAATAATTAAAATAATTCTATGGTTAATTATGTTGTTTGACGGACCTTAAGGTGACGGATGTCACACATAATAGCCCCAAATCAGTTGAAAATCAGTAAAAGAGGGGTTCTAGAAACTCACCTTGAGCAGCCTTTGAGCAACCCACTTCAAGTTCGAGACCCACCTTCGATTCAGCTCTCGAATCCTGAAAAAAACACTAAACAACCAGAACTTCGGTCAGGAACTCAAAACCCAGCTGAAACCGTGCTCAAATAAGAGAAGACTTACCTTTGAAGCTGCTTCTTCCACTTTCTCTCTCTAGAACCAGGGCTTCTCTCTCTTCTTTCTTCTTCTTTCAGCCGCTTGAAGAAGGTGAAGAAGAAAGAATGGCAACCATCCCCTTAATCCTTAATATATAAGGTTTGTACTTTGTACACTTTATCCCCCTCCACTTGTGCAAAATTTCTATTCATTCTATTTACTTTTCTTTCCTCCGTTTAAATAGAAATTCGGGTGTTCATACATTCGATGTTACTAATGATTAATTATGATAACTAATGTTTAGTATATTTTATTATGATTAATACATGGCAAACAACGGATTTTATAATTGCATGGGATTATAAGAAGGTTATGAATGCAAAAAGTATATTTGTCTATACATAATAATAAATATATGTAATAATAATAGTAGTAGTAATAATAGTAATAAAAATAATAACAACAACCACAACAATAACAATAACAACATCGCTAAATATTAACAGTAACAATAATAATAATAAATAGTAGTAGTAATAATAATAAAAACAGCAACAACAAGGACAACGACAACGGCAACGATAACAAGAACAAGAACAAGAACACGAACAGGAACAGGAACAGGAACAGGAACACGAACAGGAACAGGAAAAGGAACACGAACAGGAACAGGAACAGGAACAGGAACAGGAACACGAACACGAACGGGAACGGGAACGGAACGGGCACGGAACGGGAACGGGAACGGAACGGGAACGGGAACGGGAACGGGAACGGAACGGAACGGAACGGGAACGGGAACGGGAACGGAACGGGAACGGGAACCGGGAACGGTAACGGGAACGGGAACGGGAACGGGAACGGGAAACGGGAACGGGAACGGGAACGGGAACTGGAACGGGAAACGGGAACGGACGGAACGGGAACGGGAACGGGAACGGGAACGGGAACGGGAACGGAACGGGAACGGGAACGGGAACGGAACGGAACGGGAACGGGAACGGGCGAAACGGGAAACGGGAACGGGAACGGAACGGGAACGGGAACGGGAACGGAACGGGAACGTGAACGGAACGGGAACGGGAACGGAACGGGAACGGGAACGGGAACGGGAACGGGAACGGGAACGGAACGGGAACGGAACGGGAACTGGACGGAACGGAAGGGAACGGAAACGGGAAACGGGAACGGGAAACGGGAACTGAACGGGAACGGGACGGGAACGGGAACGGGAACGGGAACGGAACGGGAACGGGAACGGGAACGGAACGGAACGGAACGGAACGGGAACGGGAACGGGAACGGGAACGGAACGGGAACGGGAACGGGAACGGAACGGGAACGGGAACGGGACGGGAACTGGAAACGGGACGGGAACGGGAACGGGAACGGGAACGGTAACGGGAACGGAACTGGAACGGTAACGGGAACGGGAACGGGAACGGGAACGTGGAACGGGAACTTAACGGGAAACGGGAACGGGAACGGGAACGGGAACGGGAACGGGAACGGAACTGGGAAGGGAACGGGAACGGAACTGGAACGGGAACGGGAACGGGAACGGGAAACGGGAACGGAACGGAACGGGAACGGGAACGGGAACGGGAACGGGAACGGGAACGGAACGGAAGGGAACGGAACGGGAACGGAACGGGAACGGAACAAACGGGAACGGGAACGAACGGGAACGGGAACGGGAACGGGAAACGGGAACGGGAACGGGAACGGAACGGGAACGTGAACGGAACGGAACGGGAACGGGAACGGAACGGGAACGGGAACGGGAACGGGAACGGGAACGGGAACGGGAACGGGAACGGAACGGGAACTGGAACGGGAACGGGAACGGGAACGGTAACGGGAACGGAACGGGAACTGAACGGGAACTGGAACGGGAACGGAACGTGAACGGAACGAACGTAACGTGAACGGGAACGGGAAACGGGAACGGAACGGGAACGGAACGGGACGGAACGGGAACGGGAACGGAACGGGAACGGGAACGGGAACGGTAACTTGAACGGAAACGGAACGGAACGGAACGGGAACGAAACGGACACTGAAACGGAACGGGAACGGAACGTGAACGGGAACGGAACGGAACTGGAACGGAACGGGAACTGAACGGTAACGGAACGGAACGGAACGGGAACGGGAACTGGAACGGAACGGGAACTTGAACGAACGGGAACGGAACGGGAACGGGAAACGGAACGGGAACGTGAACGGAACGGGAACGGGAACGGGAACGGAACGTGAACGGGAACGGAACGTGAACTGAACGGGAACGGAACGGAACGGCGGGAACGGAACGGAACGGAAAACGAACGGAACGGAACGGGAACGGAACGGAACGGGAGGAACGGAACGGGAACTTGAACGGAACGGGAACGGGAACGTGAACGGGAACGTGAACGAAACGGGAACGTGAACGGGAACGGGAACGGGAACGGGAACGGGAACGGGAACGGGAACGGAACGGAACGGTAACGGGAACGGGAACGGGAACGGGAACGGGAACGGAACGGAACGGGAACGGAACGGGAACGGGAACGGAACGGGACGGGAACGAACGGGAACGGAACGTGAACGGGAACGGAACGGAACGGAACGGGAACGGGAACGAACGGGAACGGAACGGAACGGAACGTAACGGGAACGGGAACGGGAACGGACCGGAAACGGGAACGTGAACGGAAAACGGGAAACGGAACGGAACGGGAACGGGAACGGAACGGGAACGGGAAGGGCGGGAACGGGAAACTGGGAACGGAACGTGAACGGAACGGAACGGGAACGAACGGAACGGGACGGGAACGTGAACGGGACGGGAACGGGAACGGGAACGGGAACGGGAACGGAACTGGAACGGGAACGGGAACGTGAACGAAGTAACGGGAACGGAACGGAA